>JABXWE010019034.1:0-14450 GCA_014611495.1 Limonius californicus
AACTAAACAAGAAATCCTCAAAGAGCTTAGCGCAACAGTACCAGTCATTAAAGTAACGCGCCTTCTAACCAAGAAAAAACAACCACTTCCGGTTGAAATGATGAAATGATAATGCCAAAAACAGTTACGGTAGAGCTAAGAAGAAAATCAACCGACACTCCCCAATGCCACCGATGCCAAAGATATGGCCACACAAAAAATTACTGCTCACTAGATCCACGATGTGTGAAGTGCGTAGGAAACCACCCACACCAACAATGTAATAAAAAGCCAGAAGAAGCACCTATATGCGCTAACTGCGGAGGACCGCACGCCGCTAGTTACCGCGGCTGTAGTCATCACCAAGAGCTAATGCAAAAGCGTATGAAAAACAGGCAACGAAACACCAAATACGAAAGAAATTTTGTCAATCAAAACCAATCATATGCAAATGGAGCACAAAATCAAACAGCAACCAACCCTAACCCTCCCAGCACAAATCACCTAACTACTTCATCAGATTCAAGCAACTTAATTAAAATCCTTATTGATCTGTTAACCCCTTACCTTCCTCAACTTAAAAACTTTATCACAAACACAATCCTCCCCCTGCTCTTTAATGGACCATAAACCACAAAAAGCGATAGAAAAATTAACAATTCTAAATTGGAATTCAAATGGAATACTAACACAAAAATCAATCTTCATAGCATTTCTTGCTAGGCACAACATAGACGTCGCGTGCATTACAAAAACCCACTTATGGGACCCAGATACGTTCAAAATACCCGGATACCAAGTATACAGGAAAGACAGAAACGCCAGAATAGCAGCAGGTGGAGTAGCTATACTTGACGAAAAGAAAATCGTTCATCATCCCACACCCAACAATGATAATCTAATCCTGGAAACAATTGGAATTAAAATTATGCTAAACAATCAATATCACACTATATTAAGCACCTACAGACAACCCAACAAGAAGCTAGAGGAGGAAGATTTAAAAGCAGTATTCAACACAACAGAACCGCTCCCAATGGTGGGCGACATAAACTCCAAAAATTAATTATGGGGATGTAGAGCAACCCAGAGGGAATTAAAATGGAAAATTATTCAGCAAAATACTCTTTCCAAATAATAGCTCCTGCGAAATACACTTACTATCCATATCGCAGCGATCACCTACCGGACATACTAGACATAGTTTTACAAAAGAACTTTGCTATACTAACATACCAGGATGTAGCAGAAGAGCTTGACTCAGATCACCTACTACCAGTAGTAATCTCGTTCATCGGCACATCTGACGTAGTACAGCCAATGCCTAGACTAATAAATGGTATAATCAACTGGGAAAACTTCCGAATCTTTCTAAACGAACAACTACTGTGTCCAACCAGCTTAAACAATAGAGAAGACTTAGATACCGCAATATCCAAATTTACAACCTCAATAATAAACAGCGTCCGCAACGCGAACCAAAACAAATAATAATCAGAAACCAAAATGCCCTTCCCATCAATTAAAATAACCGAGCTAATTAAAAGAAAAAGCCAAACCAGGCGAGAATGGCAGAGAAACAGAAATCCGGAAACGAAGTGTCTGCTAAATAGACTAACACATTCCTTAAAACGAGAATTAGATGAGCTAAGAATCAATACATATAAAAAATATATTGAAGAACTCGAACCAGGAGAATTGGGAATGTGGAAAGCTACCAAGCGCATTTTAAAACTACGAGAGGAAATCCCAACACTAAGCATTGGCAAGACAATACTTGCTACAGACGAAGAAAAATCAGCAACCTTCGCAACACATTTAGAAAAAGTATTTACCCCAAAAATCACTTACACCCCAACCCAAGCAGTATATATAACCAATTACATAGAAACCAATATACCAGTGATAACCGAACAGATTACACCCACTACACCCAGTGAACTCAAAACTACAATTGAAAAACTCCCAAAGAGACAATCCCCTGGACATGACCTAATCACAAACTTCATTCTAACACAACTCACTAAGAAATCCCTAGCTTACCTCTCGTCCACATTCAACGCCTGCCTACGACTGGGCTACTTCCCACAAACATGGAAGCATGCTCATATACTGGTATACCCAAAAACCGGACAAAGACAAAAAGAAGATTAATATCTACAGACCGATAAGCTTACTAACATCGCTGTCAAAGCTTTTGGAAAAAATTACATTCTCTCGCCTGATGAATGAACTAACTCCACTTAACATATTACCACCGTTTCAGCTCATTCTTATTCTTAGGAAAAAGTACTCAACTCTCCATAAGCTCCAGCGCATCTCAGAGGTAATTGAAGAGAGATTCGAAAACAGAAGCTACACTGCGACGGTGTTCCTTGACGTAGCCCAGACCTTTGACAAGGTCTGGCTTGAGGAATTACAATGTAAAATATTTAAACTCAAGATGTCCAACCACCTAAAAGCAATAATCTTCTCTTTTCGTGAAAATCGAACATTTGCGGTACGCATCAATTCCACAATATCTGGAACAAAAGCCATTAAAGCAGGTGTCCCAGAGGACAGTGCGCTAGGACCACTTCTGTTCAATTTATATACTTCAAACATTGCAACCATAAATGCAACCTTAGCTACTTTTGACCTCACCCAAGCCACACTGGAATTGCAGACAGCAGTAAATCAAATATGCAAATGGTTCAATAAATGGAATATCCAAATAAATCCCCTGAAATGCCAAGGCAAAATTTTCTCCCTCAGAAGAATCAGAAGAATTCGCAATCCACCCAGCATAGTACTAAACAATAACATCATCCACTGGAACCCCACTAACGCAGCAGTGAAATACTTGGGAGTACTGCTCGACAGTCGACTTACTTGGAAGCTCCATGTCAACCTAAAACTAAATCTAAGCTCCGCGAGACTAACTCAACTGTATCCCCTCATGCCTAGAAAATCTACACTAAAACCCAAGTGTGCCATTCTGATGTATAAATCCCTAGTAAGACCACTAGTTCTATACGCATCACCCATTTGGAGCAATACAGCTAAATCAAATCTTGAAAAACTACAAAGACTTTAAAACTAAATACTCAGAATCGCAGTAAATGCTCCCTGTTTCGTTCGCAATGTGCAACTACACTGTGAACTAAGCTTACCAAGATCAACAGTTCAAGACTATATTAGTGCGGGTGCTCACAATTTCTTCAAAAACATACGCGAGTGCGATGGTGCGGTGCACTACAACTTAGATCGACAGAATCTTCACCAGATACTGAAACGTAAACTACCGCAAGACTTATATATGTCCGAAGTCGATAGTGACTAACAAATTATATAATCTCACACCAACGTATAGAGGGGCTATTCACCCTCATAAGCCACTAGTTTATATATACCTACATATTGTTACTAACAATATCGCCCAAAATCTTCCCCCCATAAACCCTACCCAAAACCCTGAAGACATCGACACCCAAATTTCCCAACTAACTTCTGCCATCGATCAAGCTAAAACACTTCACGTCCCCATCAAACGCATCCCCAAAAATAATCCGTCAAAAACGCCGAGCGTACCACGATTTCTCCCAAACTCGTTTGCCCATCTTCAAAACAACTTTCAACAGGCTAATCGTCCAAATACACCGTGACATCAATCTTTTCCGTCTAAACTCCTGGACCCAAACTTGCCAATCCCTAGACTATCGCCAAGGCAAACTTTTCTGGAACAAGTGCCAAACTCTCACAGGCCAAAAAACCCGAGTCAACCATCACCTAATTTCAAATAACACCATTTTCAATAATCCCCAAGGTAAGGCAAACTGTTTCGCCCAAACCCTTCAAACTATGGACCAGGTACCGAATGACCCAAATTTCAACGAACCATTTCGAATTCGAACCGCCCGTGCCATTGCCCAATTTCGCCTGAACCCCCTTCGCCCCCCCCCCCAACCCAGACCCCCTTATAGAGCCCACCTATTTCGATGAGTTCAAATTCTATTTCAAGAGCCTCAAAAATTCCAAAGCTCCCGGCCCCGATCAACTTAAGTCGCTCCTGCTTAAAAACTCCCAGACCAAGCCATCAATGCCATTGTCACGATTTACAATTCCTGCCTCCAGATTTCTTATTTCCCCACAGCCTGGAAAGAAGCTTCGACCATCATGATTAACAAACCCGGCAAAGATCCCCACAGCCCGCTATCTTATCGCCCCATATCCCTGCTGAACATCCTCGGCAAAACCCTTGAGAAAATCATCGCTTCCCGCATTCGAGAAACCCTCGAATCAAACAATCTCCTCCCCCAAGAACAATTGTGTTTAGGCCCCCACCGCTCCACTATGAACCCCATCTTCGAACTCCACACCGACTCCACTAGAAGAGCAAATCTGAACCGATGCATGCTCGCCGTCTTCTTGGACATAGAGCGCGCTTTCCATAAAGTCTGGCATGACGGTCTCATCCAAAAACTTCTGTCCTTAAATCTCAGCCCACACTTCGTCAAACTCATAGATTCATTTCTCACCAACCGCTCCAGTAGAGTTAAAGTCTTCGACTCCCACTCCCACCCCATCGACCTCCACTCGGGCGTCCCCAGGGTTCCATACCTTCTCCCCTATTATACTCCATATAGTTACAAACCCCACCCGAGTCAAACCCTGTTTTTCGCGGATGACACCGCCATTTGGATTTCCCAAAAAAAGGAGAAGAACAGACAGAGAGAGATGTGCGGCGCATGGTGGGGAGGGGGCTAGTTGAGGGTGGCTGCTTCGGCCAGCGGTCTGCCTCCCCTCACGCAATTGTGCTCTCGTACGGCCTGCTCGGCTGCGCTACATGCTCCCGCGAAATTCAAGTTGCCCTCAACCACATCTCCAGATGGACCAGCAAGTGGAGGATTAAACTCAACGGCGAGAAATCAACCGCCATCCTATTTCGTCACACGAACTCCTTCTGAACCCCCAGACTGGATCCATCCGACATTAATATTTCTGCACACAATCAAGTAATCCCCCTTTCAAACAAGGCCCGATACCTGGAGATCACCTTCAGAAACACCTGCTCCCTAAACCTCGACCTCCGAGAAACCCTGAAAAAAGTCCGAAACCGTTCAAATCTTCTTCGGCGCATCCCAGGCCGCTTCCACGGCTGCGACTCTCGAACCTTCCTCCACACCTATAACACCTTCATTCGCCCCGTCATTGAATACCGAGCCCCCATATACGCAACTCTCAAACCCCATCTCCTCCATCAAATCGCAGCATGCGAAAGGCAAATTCTCCGTCGCATATTCCGTCTTCACAGAGAACACCCCAGCTACTTAGTCCACATCGACACCGAAACTACTCCGATATACGACCGCCTCACCCACCTTCAGCAAAAGTACATTTCTCGCACCCTCCATCAAGGCATTCCTATCGCCAACGAAACTCTCATGACCTCCCACAAACCCCTAAACCGTGACCTCGTCCCAGTTAACCGTATTCCCAGGAAACCCCGGCGCAAACTCCCACACCCCCCTACAGCTCTCCTATCTTCCGTGTACCCCGACCTCCCTGGAATCCTCATTGACATAGTGGAGGACACCCCACTGTCAATGAGGTGAACAGACTACCGTGACCGTGTAACTCCCCAAATGTGGTACACGTACAACTACGTACGGCCATACCAACCCCCCTTATTTTTTTCAGGAATTTTTTCAGGATAACAGAAAACACTACACTTTCATTTAATAATACAGATACCCGAAAAAGCTACAACACCAGCCCAGACCAACCAGCCACCACACCAACCACCAACCCATCATCAGCCCATCAAGATGCCGCCAACCCAGAAGATGAAGAAAAGAAGCCCAGGACTGAAAAGGCCCAACGCCTAAAACGGTCCACTTCCATAGTATTAAGCAACACAAATGAAATGTAATATCTTAAGACTTTTGAATAAACGTATTTTCAATTCAATTCAATTCAATACTAACAATGCCATGAATAACATTGTAATTATTGTTGAACTGGCAAATAAATAACTAAAAAAAGAGAAATAACACGTGAAACTCGGCTGCACTTCGTCGTGGCTCACACGCATCTCCAAGGTAGAATATGTGGATCAATAACATTATTATTTTATAAACCAGCCAAAATGTTTACTGACCATCTTTGATAAGATCTTTTACGTATTAAGTGAAGGATTTCGGCATTCCATTCATGCAGGCTATAAGTATCGGTGATATCAGTCTCAGTAAATGTGGATTCATCACTCCACAGAATATTTACAATGAAATGTGGATCATTGTTTACGCTGTGCAACAACCATCTACAAAAATTGACTCGAAGCTCCCTATACCCGTCATGACTTTTTTTTTGACCTAAATACATGCTGACCATTTTTCCTTAATAACGCTGTTAATCACACATTTTGTGACATGGAAATTCTTAGGTGTTTCTGATGTATTTAAGCACCTTAAAAACGAATTTAAAAACAGAAGTTACCTATCACCCACGAATTTGTAGTAACAAGCGTTTATATTTTGCAAGTATGCACCATATGCATATTGCACCACTTTGTGTAATGTATTAGCAGTGACGAATATACCGTGTTAAGACAAGTTCATTCCTCTGTCTATTACATGCAAGAAGTACGCACCAAATCATATATTGTGCATTAGTAGGCATTTACCGGCGTATAAAGTTACAGCATTTACTATGTCGTGCCGCGAACGCCGTTACTAACGTATTTGTGTTCTACATACTGGATTTATGTTTATTACTGTACTCTGATTGACTGTCAATTAACAAGTAAGTACAATGACTACGCAGTGTGTAAATAATGTCAACAGTTTTTGTTATGTGTGTGGGACCTAACTTTTAAATCATAAAAACTTATTTTCACCCCACTTGTACGAAGAGCTTAAGAACTTTATTTCGGAGTTAAAGTAGGAAATCAAGATAAGTCATGGGCTCCTCACATATGTTGTAAGACTTGTGTAACATTGTTAGCAGGTCGGCTGAAAGGCGCAAAACGTAAAATGTGTTTTGCAGTAGGTACCAATGGTGTGGAGTGAACAGAAAGACCATGCCACAGATTGTTACTTTTGCCTCACTAAAATCCTGAGCATCTGACCGAAATCCAATGTAACGTGCGATTTCGACGCACAGTGTATATTGCTGAGTTTGTTTCAAATTTAGACAGGTGGATAGCGTGCTTCGGTTTTCGATTCAATTTTGGTTTCGCGCATGTTGAGTTTCAATATCAACCGGAGTTTAGAATCCTCGAGCCGGCAGAACGATTTTGATACTTGACAAGAGTGTGTGCTTAACTTTCTTCGCGGTCAATTTCGACCAAGGATTTACTCCTAATTTTGTTGAAAGTTCAAGTTTTAAGGGAATTCTTAACCGTGTGGTGCTAGTAAGATTTTCCCAAGGTTTTTAACCGATTTATTACACCCTTGTAGAGGTTTTTCTATTGCCGATTTACATCCTTGGTAAGCTAAGAAGTTGATTCTTTTTCTTTTACTTTATTTAGTTCTTGTATTATTTAGGCAAAAAGTTCGTAGCTGTGGAACAATTTAGAGCTGTGGGAAAGTAGTACAGATTGCTGGAAGTTTTTTTATACCTACGTCGTAGAATTGGAAGAGCTTTCAAGTCGTATACTCATCACGGAAAATTTCAAGGCCAAATTCCAAGAGCGATTTTGGACGCCAGATGTCCGCTCAGGTGTGCACTGTAGTTGGAATTCTTCATAAAAGGTCTGTTTAAATATTCCTTTAAATATTCAAGGACTCTGAAGATCATCCGACAGAATACAACCAAATAACCATTGTTTTATTCAATTTCAAATTATACCAGTTATATCGAACTAACTTTATAGCTAAGAAAAATTGTTTTTAAATTCAACACGTACTGTATTTTACAAATTTGTAAACGGTCCGCATATTCCGAGTTTCTGATTTAATTATTTTTGGTGTAAATATTCAAAAGGGAGGATATTGCGTGAACTATATTTTTTTATGCGCTTATACCTCAATAGTAGGTATTTTATCCTTAGTTTACATAACCGAGATCTCGTTTATCGTGAATTAGGCGGGTTACGTATTGATTAACCATTTTGCGAAGCTATTTTGTGCTTCTTATTAATTTTAGCCCTTATTGACGCACTATCGTTTTCTCAGGATTCAGATTGTTCATATCACGTATTGTTAAATCAGACAGGGACGTTTGTGGTCTGTTCTTTAGTTAAACGATATTTATATTTAATATTTGGGGCTAATTGGGGTCAAATGTTTGATATTTGTTTTATAACCAAGTTTAGTTGGTCAAACCTGGATAATTATTTGTAAATTATTTGCACAAATTGATTATACTCGAGAATTATGTCAAGCTTTTGTGTTTTATTGTGTCTTGTAATTTTATTTGAAAGACGTTAGTATTACCAGTAAGGTAAGTACATTTTCTCCGGGGGATTCCTGTTTATCTACGTCATCTTCGAGACAAAGGGTTAATTTTTTTAAACAGGTGGCGCCTAGGCTTACTTCGAACCACCCTTCTGCGACGGTAGCTGGTCGAACCCTTGTCTGATACCTGGATCTTGCTTAGAAACTGATACTTCGTTTTTTTTGGGTAAAATACTGAAATTGTTGCCGCCGTTTTATAACTAGGCGTCACACCAAGCATACTGTGTAGTATCCCAATTTACTATCAGCTTTACAGCCCGTCGAACATAGTAAAGATCTTCCTATCCCAAATCCACCAGAATCTTGGAGTTTGGACGAAGAAGAAGCTGAAAGTAGCGGTGTTCCAACTGATGATATTTTCATATCATCAGTTGGAACACCGCTAAATAATAAATAGATAATGATCCACTATTTTAAGCACCAGTATGTTAACAGAACCGCATCTGATTTCACAGGCTGAACTGAATCATTTAGTTCGAGATTTAAAACTAGCAAAATCACTGTCAGAACTTCTAGCATCGAGATTGATAGGATGGAATCTCCTCGAAGGCGACGTACATATAACTCACTCCTGATAACGTCAAAAAGGACTTACACATTGTTTCGCTCAAGAAGGGACTTTGGTATATTGCACGGATGTTGACAACTTATTTCACGCATTAGGACAGAAACATGAACCAAGCAATTGGTGCCTATTTACAGATTCTTCAAAACTTAGCTTAAAAACAGTTTTGCTTCACATCGGCAATAAATACCCATCTGTACCTATAGCTGATGCCGTTCATATGAAGGAATCATACAAGAATATGCGATATCCCCTAGAACACCCCCGGTATAATGACTATGAGTAGTCAATCTATGGAGACTTAAAAGTGATAGCGCCTCGTCTTGGAATTCAGCTGGGCTATACAAAATACTGTTGTTTCCTGTGCGAATGGGACAGCTGGGCACGAGATCGTCACTATACCGGGTGGCCACGAGCCAGGGTCATGCTTATATCTCTTTCAATTATGAACCGATTTAGACGAAATTTGGTACAAGGATATTAGACCTAATTTAGGATGGACATGCAGATATAGTCAAAATGGCCGACTTTCGGTTTCACTGGGAGTGCGTTTACCTTTGATTTTTTAAATGCATCGCCCAGTATATTTTATGTTTTTCGGAATCTACAACTCAAATTACAAAAAACAGCGTTGCCAAATTTACATTTTTCTCACGGAATTTTTCTTTTCTTCAAATTTATTTTTTACCGTAGAAGGCCGTGATTTGGGAAAAATTCGTTCCAGTTGATTCTAGTAACTCATATTAATAGTGCTTTCATCAATTAAATGAATAACAAATGCCCCATGAAAGCATAAAATTTGCCAATCGTTTTTTTTTAAGAAAATATAATTTTTTTAAATGACACCTACTAAGGGCCATAATGCCATTAAATAGCAAATTTAATCACCAATCTAACGATATCCATCACGCACCACTTCATCTTTGTCTAAAACTGAAAAATATTTATTTACTAAATTATAAAATATGTAATACTCCGTTTAGTTTGATAAAATAATAATAGCCACGGAAAACAAAAGGTGTCTATTGTCATGACTAAAGTTTTAACTGTCATCTCATTTTGATAGTGCGTTTAACAGTTTCTTCCCAAATGGAACATAATAACCAGAATCGTTATACTCGAAACGAACAAATCGATATGACATTAATATACGGTGAATGTCACAAAAACGCTATTAAGGCAAGTATGCTGTACGCTGCTCGTTTTCCTTTAAGGCGGCATCCACCAAGAACTTATTTTAGAAAATTGGAAATAATACTAAGAAAAGAACCAGCTAATCAAAACCACAACGAGTTTATCGTCACGGAAGAGGCAGAAATTAACGTATTGGTCTATGTTCAATTTTCTCCATCAGCCTCACTGCGAGAATTAGAAAATGAGTGCAACGTGAGCAAGGAAAGTGCCAGAAAAATATTAAAAAATTGTTGTTACTTTTTAAATTAGTTTATGCAGCTTGCAAATCCGAATAGTTTACGAGAGAAGACATCAGCAAATTTATTTTCTTGGCTTACTATGTTTTTTAATAAGTGCACTTACACTTACTTATTACATGAAAGTAAGCACTTTACAAGGTAATAAATATTTTTCAGTTTTAGACAAAGATGAAGTGGTACATGATGGATATCGTTAGATTGGTAACTAAATTTGCTATTTAATGGCATTATGGCCCTTAGTAGGTGTCATTTAAAAAAATGATATTTTCTTTAAAAAACACGTTTGGCAAATTTTATGCTTTCATGGGGCATTTGTTATTGATTTAATTGATGAAAGCACTATTAATATGAGTTACTAGAATCAACTGGAACAAATTTTTCCCAAATCACGACCTCCTACGGTAAAAAATAAATTTGAAAAAAAAAATAGTTCCACAGAACCTACTGCATTGTAGGTAATTAACAGGCCATTGGCCTATACAAAGAAGAAGAAGAAGAAGAAGAAGAATAGTTCCTTGAGAAAAATGTAAATTTGGCAACGCTGTTTTATGTAATTTGAGTTGTAGATTCCGAAAAACATAAAATATACTGGGCGATGCATTTGAAAAATCAAAGGTAAACGCACTCCCGGTGAAACCGGAAGTCGGCCATTTTGATTATATCTGCATGTCCATCTGAAATTAGGTCTAATATCCTTGTACCAAATTTCGTCTAAATCGGTTCATAATTGAAAGAGATATAAGCATGGCCCTAGGCTCGTGGCCACCCGGCATACAACAGAAGGAATGGCCACTACATCAAGCACTAACTCCGAGTCAAGAAAATATTACCAACGAACCACTGGTTGATCCTAAAAACGTATTTCTACAATTACTGCATATTAAATTGGGCTTAATGAAAACTTTCGTTAAAGCTCTAGATCGGAATGGAAGAGGGTTCTTGTATCTCAAAAAGACATTTCCGAGAGTTAGTAAGGCAAAAATTAAAGGGGGCATATTTGCGGGACTACAAATACGAGAAGTAATGAAATATGGCGAATTTGACAAATTGCTGAATGAAGTTGGACTAAGAGCATGGAGAACCTTTACAACAGTTGTGACCAATTTTCCTGAAAATTACAAAGATCTTGTGAATTAGTTAATGCCTACAGAGAAATGCGATGTAACATATCTTTGGAAATTCACTTTTTGGATGCTCATCTCGATTTCTTTCCGGAAAATTTGGGTACCGTAAGTGACGAACATGGAGAACGGTTCCACCAAGACGCTGCAATCACGGAAAAGCGATACCAAGGCAAATGGAGGTCTAGTTTGCTTGCTGATTGCTGCTGGACATTAATTCGTGATGCCCCAGAAACCAAATATCGCCGTAAAACAACATTTTAAAATAAGTGTAACATTTTACATAACATACGCCATATTTTATCTGTATCACAAAAAGAAGTTGATTTTTATTTACCAGTGTAATCTGTGAATTGCATCTTTTTGGAAATGAGTTTCGGACGATACAATTAAAAAGCCTATACTTGGTTCCGCCTGGACAAATTCAATAACTTGCTCTTCTTGATCGACACTTAGTATAGGTTGATGTCCAGGGCGCACACGAACTCCCGTACGGTTAAGGGTCATCGATAAGTAGGCGCCTGAATTCCGGTAAGGGACCATGAGATTGCACTTCGACGATAAGATCGCACCTGAACTGCGGTATGGAGATTTTATTACAACTATTTTGCTTTAATGAATTTTTAACAAAATAACACCTATTATATTAACTCTGAACGAAATAATTTCAAGTCAAGAAAATCAGTTTAATTTATAATAAGTTAAATAAAAATAAAACGCAATTTTTCTATTTAAACAATATTATTACAACATAGACATCAACGACATTATTCAACAACAGAAGAAAATGTATACGATACGCACTTCACAAAATCCACCCTATTAATTTCATTTCTGCCATACTGATCAATCTTTTCTTGGAGATAGCGTTGCCTTCAAAGAATTTCTTTACGAATAGGTCGCGGTTGATTTGTTATGGCAGTGTTCATTTTTATATACGTGTCAGATTGCATGTTATTAATTGCTTCCAAAAACACATTAATATTTGGTTGAGGAGAACCGCAATAAGCATTAAATTTTGAGTGAAATGACTCGCAGGTATTTGTTGTTCGCCAAAGATCAGCACTGTTGGCAGCCCATATATGAGGAGGAAAAGTAGATTGTTCATCAATATAGGTCTCCACCAAGTAAGTAATCTACCAATTTTACAATTCTTGCATCATTTGGTTGTTCATCCGCGAAATCGAATACTACAGCGTCGCCGACATCCCTAAAAGGCAGAAAAGTGAGACCAAACAAATAATGTAACCATTTACCAGTAGTCGAATTTTCATCCTGATATTCTACAGCTAAGCCCACCTGCTGGATTTTTCACCACCTACCAAAAATTAAAAAAATATTTATATAGATCACTTAAATATAAAGATTGAATTACTTACCACTCTTGTGTGAGATAAAATCTGCAGCCAATAATACAAACTTTGGAAAATTTTCTTCTAAACTTTGATGAATAGCGATTTCAAAATCGACAACCACTGATTTCGGGCGAAAGTTGAATCCTTTTTCAACACATTTTGGACGAATTAAATGAAAAAGTTCGACGTAGGTAGTTTTCTTCTTATTTGGTAGCAAACAGAAGACAACAGGTACGTAAATGTTGTTGCAAAATGCATGTATGGTAAATAATTGCAGAAAATACTTCGTACAGTGGTCGAATGTCCCATCCATAAACACTGTCTTTTGGTTACACATAAATTGTAAATTGTTCTCACAGGAAAATACCACAATATTTTTTTCTCTTTCATTTATTAATAAAAACGGCTCATCGGTTGTTGTGAAAATGGTGACAGAATCTAAAAATTCTTGAACCTCAGACGTAGACTTGGGTAACGGTATTAATTGAAGTTTAGTGTGACTGATGTTTCGAATTAGTCGTATATCATTAGAAGTCAAAGTTTGTAATGTTGATTTTTGTTTATTTAGTTCTAAATGTATCAGTTTAGAAGGTTTTTCCGATGCACTGTCACCCAGTTTTCGCTTTATAGTATTGCTAATTTTCTGTCTATTCAAATCACCCACGTTAACAACTGGATGGTCATGCACGCCACTTACTTTTGAAAAAATGTCATCGCACCAATTGTACATAATTTAACATTGCACGTTTTTTTATTGCAGCACCAACACATTTCTTTGGTAGTTTTAACTAGTCGATATTGATAAAACTTATATCCGTGATACACTATTAATGGTTTACCTCGTTCACTTGTCATTTTCTCCATATTATTTTGATTTCTAGGTACTTCTACTTTTCAAGAATAACAATGTAGAACTGAAATGCAAAAATAGTACGTACCTAAGGGTAGTAAATCAGTGTACTGTAAATTATTGTTTTCATTGGATAAAAATAAACTCCACCTTAGTGAACGCTTGTTTTGGAAAAATACAAAAATAGTGTTCCTCTAATCACAAATAGATAACATTCCGGGCGTACGGGAATTCAGGCAGGTGATTAAAGATCCCAAATCAGGATTATACTAATTGCGCTGGCCGTACCGGAGTTCAGGTGCACCCGATGTCCAACTTAATTTTTTCTAGGGTGCAGACGATTAAAAAAGCTTTCCTCATATACCCTATACCGCACAAGTGACTTTGTCATTAAACGCACCTAATACTTTTAAAGCAAATAACCTTCATTACAATAGTATCGTTTCATTTTAAATACAAAAAGTAGAAAAAATTAAAATATTGATACTTTACAATACAGGGTGTCCTTTAAATACCTTAAAAGCTTCAGGTAGCACTCTTCTGTAAGAAATACAGTCCTCAAAAACACTAACACGAACTTCCTATAGTGCTTAGTTTCCTCACACGAGACACTTAAAGAATATTATACTTGGCAACGTTGACGATGTCTTTGCATTTATGGAGAATTTAATTAGTAGGCCGACATTACATGAAGCAAAATCGAGATGTC
>JABXWE010019035.1:0-11467 GCA_014611495.1 Limonius californicus
GGTTAGGGGGGTGCTAGCTGGCCTTGATCAGTTACGCAAGGTTTTCTGAGAGGTGGTGACCTTGGACTCAAGATCCAGTGAGGGGAATCTGATGACCTTCAATCGAAGGTCGAGTGAGGGGAAACAATGGCCTTGACCTTGAAATCAAGGTCAGGAGTGGGGGGTGGTCGTCAAACTGTCCAACTCTATCTACTGGCTTTGACGTAGTTTTTTTATTTTAAGTAATTTGACTTTTAATGGCATTTCTATGACAATTTGCTGATCAAAACGCCGTGTTTAATTCTCTTTGCATTCATTATCTTAGTGTTACCTTCAGTTTAGTTCGATTTTAGTTTATTTGTGTTTGATTTCCCAAATTAGCGTCATGGAGTACAGTTTTGTGTAGTATGCAGACATGTATTTAATTTTAAGGGAATGTCGTAGCAATGCTAGTGCTGCTGCTAATTTGTATGCCGAACGGTATCCAAACAGAAGGCATCCAAATAGTAATCTTATTCGACGATTGGATCAAAGAATGCGAGAAACTGGAAGAACGGCACCCACTCCAGTAGCTGACAAAAGCCGTCCAAATCGAGTATTGTTACCACTGGTTGAAGAAAAGATCTTAAATGTAGTTGAAAATGAACCAGAACGAAGTACCTGATCCATTGCATTGTTTGATATTAGCCAAAGAACAGTTCATCGCTTATTACAGGAAAATGGCTTGCACCCGTATCATTATCAACGAGTACGGGGATTATTACCAGAAGACTATCAGCAAAGAATCAGATTTTGCAGACGGTTACTTCGTGAGCGAGAAAGGGATCCTGGTTTTATGTGACATATCTTGTGGACTGATGAAACTACGTTCACCAGAAATGGAACATTTAATATTCATAACATGCACCAATGGACCTATGAAAACCCCAATGCACTGTACCAAACAAATCTTAGAGTTCGGTTTACCGTTAATGTGTGGGATGGTATTAATGGTATTAGGCTTATAAAACCACACATTTTGCCTGATCCCCTAAACGCGAATAATTTAATTGAATTCTTAGACATCGTTTTTAGGGATCTATTAGCTAATGTACCATTACATTTAAGAAGAAATATGTTTTTTCAAATGGTCGGGGCACCAGCACACTGGGGAATTCAAACACGAGAATGGTTAAATCATGAATTTCCAGAACGATGGATTGCTCGTGTCAGTTCATGTGTGTTGTAACTATTGAATGAAAAATTCTATTATATACCTTTTATTGCTCAAAATATTTCAAAATGCTAGTAAACAAAGTAGTAGGAAATTGTTTCGATTAGAAAAACAGTGTAAACAGACTGTGTAGAGAGCCAGTATAAACAGGCAGCGTAAAGAAACACTGTAAATAGACAGTGTAGACAAAAAATGTAAACAGAGCGTGAAATGGGTGTGGCAAAGGACGTGGCAAAGGACGTGGCAAGGGCCTGGCAAAAGGCGTAACAAAATGGTGTGGCAAGGGGCGAGGCAAATAGGCGGGGCAAATGGGTGGGGCAGTGGTGCGGGGCAAAAGGACGGGGTTAAGGGGTTGAACAGGAAGGGGGCAAAGGGGCGGGGCAAAGGGGCGGGGCAGCGGGGCGGGGCAGCGGGGCGGGGCAGCGGGAGAGGGGGCAACGGGGCGGGACAAAGATGCGGGACAAAGGGGCGGGGCAAAGGGGCGGAGCAACGGACAGGGTAAATTGGTGAATCTTAATTATTGAAAATTTTGGAGTGTGTATTATAAGTGTTGAATGATAAATTCTATTTTATATGTTTTATTGTCCAAAATATCGTAAAATATGGGCGGGCCGAAGGGCGGGCAAAAGGGCGGGGCAACAGGCAGGGTAAACGGACAAATCTCTTATTTACTCAAAATTTTTAAGTTTGTATTGTAGGTATTTAATGAATGATTCTTTATTATATATTTTATTGCTCAAAATTATGCAAAAACAAAGTAGTAGGAAATTATTGCCATTAGGAAAACAGTGTAAGCAGACTGTGTAAACAGCCAGTGTAAACAGGCAGCGTAAATAAACAGTGTAGGCAAAAAATATAAACAGCGTGGCAAAAGGCGTTGTAAAGGGCATGGCAAAAGGAGTGGCAAAGGGGTGGGCAAACGGGCGGAACAAAGGGGTTGGGCAAAGATGCGTGGCAACTGGACGGGGAAAGGGGCGGGGTAAAGGGGGCGGGGCAATTGGTAAGGTAAACGGGTAAATTTCTTTTTATTCAAAATTTTGTGTGTAATAAGTATTGAATGAACTATTCTATTATTTTAATACAACAGACAAATCCTTGATGACACTAAGTTAGTTACCAGGGCGTTTCAATATCTTTTTCATAAAATGCCAATCTGCTGATTGTAGTCCTCAAATCAAGAATACTATTTCATTTAAATATTAATCTCCATCGACAAAAAGTATACAACTTAAGATTTGTAAATCCCTTGTATTAATTTTTGAGTTGTGTGTTTTATTAAAAAACAAGTACATTCAAAACAATATTTATTAATCTCAATTAAATAAAATACCTTTCCAAAAATTGCAGAGGTATTGCTTTTAGATATTGCTTAATCCTATCGTAAAAGCACGTTTAAATTTAAAAAAACACATAGAAGTTGCCTTAGCTAAAAATATTTGTAAAAATTGTAGATAGATTTAAGTAGTATTGTATAGACTAACAAGTCCTCCAACTTGAACTTTAACTGGATGGTTACTAATATCTCAAAGATATATTATGTACGAAACAGTACTCAATTAATTATACGTTTTTAGTATTCATAGAGTAGCATAATATTTATAACATGTTTTCGAAAATGCTCCTCCTTTATAGTTTTTATTGTGATATGCTTTCTGAAACAAAAATATACTTTTAGTGAAGTTTCTGAGAGGTGTTGTTTGCTTACTTTCTACATACATGTATAGCGAGGTTTCAATTAAATCATTTGTGTTTGCCTTTTAATGTAGTGGCGTGTTGGAAACAATCTGAAAATTGATCTTCAAAGCGTTGGGTACTCACTGAAGATAATTCTTTTGTTGTTTATTTGTGTTTATGCAGGGTGAATCGGGAGGAACGGACCAAACTCCAGGAGGGTGTTGTACACGTGAAAATAATGTAAACAAACTCAAATGTTGTTATCCGATTTTTATTTGTTTTCAAGTCGTAGCGCAATTAAAAATAAACAACATTTCATACATTAACGTTTTGGTAATCATAGCATTCTTATAATAAATGTTCACAAATGCCGCCATTCACATCTAAATGTTTTCTGCTTCGTCTACGAAGGGCGCCTGTAATTAAAAATGTTTATCTAGTAGGTACCTATGCCATGTTCGAGGCTCGAAAACATTTGATAACTTTGTCGTTCTGATAATGTGACAGTGATTTAACGTTAATTTTTAGAATATCATCAACGGTTTTCACATCAGAGACATCATAATAAAAATGTATTTATCAGAGTTTTCAACAAACTATGCGAGACCGGAAAGCTTCCCAGTGTTAACAAAACATCTGAACGAGCTACTCGACAAGATTTAGAAGAGGTAGAAGATATTCTGGATTTAGTAGCAGATGATACAACGACCAGCTCACGAAAAATTAGTATTCAATTGGGTATTCCACAAACAAGAGTAATAACCACTCCACGAGCAAGGCTTACATCCATACCATGTACAGAGAGTACAGCACCTACAACCGGAAGATTATCCTAAACGTATGGAATTTTGTCGGTGGCTAAATAATAATCCTCGTGTTGTATCGCGCATACTTTTTACAGATGAAGCAACATTCACCCGTGACGGCATTAATATACTCACAACTGTCATGTATGGTCAGACGAAAATCCCCACGCAACAGTCAAAAGTAATTTTCAACATAAGTTTTCGGTAAACGTGTGGTGTGGTATGATCGATGGCTATTTAATTGGCCCTTTCATTTTGGAGAATCGCCTTGCAGGAGACAACTACTTAAATTTTCTACAAAATGAATTACACGGATTACTAGAGGATGCTCTTTTAAATATCAGAATGCCAATGTACTACCAGCACGATGGGAGCTCCTGCGGATTTCGCTCGTTAGGTCAAGCAACATTTGGACGAAAGGTTTCCCGGGCATTGGATTGGTGGCAGTGGTCCTATTAGTTGGCCTCCAAGATCTCCAGGCCTGGCAGCACTAGATTATTGTTTATGGGGCTGGTTCAAAGATGAAGTGTACAAAGTAAAAGTGGACACTCGGGATGCACTAATTCAACGTATTAGAAGTGCTGCAGCCGATCTTAAATAAAGAGATGACTCAATCAGGAGAGCAACAGGCGTCTTTCATAGACGAAGCAGAAAATGTTTAGAGGTAAATGGCGGTTTTTTTCAATATTTATTATAAGAACATTATGACTACCAAAACATTAATATATGAACTTTTGTTTATTTTTAATTATGCTATAACTTGAAAACAAATAAAAATCGGATAACAACATTTGAGTTTTTTTACATTATTTTCACGTGTACAATATACTCCTGGAGTTTGGTCCGTTCATTCCGACTCACCCGGTATATTAAACCTGTTAATTTCATACATTTAGCTGTTGAATGGCATTGATGGAAATTAAATTGTTATCCCTTTCGGACATGTACAAACCTTACATTTATACAAAGTGATTTTTTAAAAAGTCAATTGCAGTAGCCTAGGGATTGTCCCGTCTATATTAAGCTTTAGAATCTGACAATATGAAAATTGTAACAGAAAGAAAGAAATCTTGACGAAAAACCTGTAATTTACTTACCTTAATAAATTACAAATCAGTTGCAACTAAATACTTGTTCATTTTCACATTTTGTTGGGCCAACATTTTTAACTACCTGAACTGTCACACAGTTTGACATACAGATAAATGTCATTCAAAGCTCATTACAGCTGACTGCAGACGGAATAGCTTTTTTCCTAGGCTTGCTACAATTGACTTTTTAAAAAATCACTTTGTATACATATATACATATCAAGAATACTGTAATGTAGAAAACAGACTGCACAGTAAGAAATACATAAAACGCTTAGAATTTACTGAGATGAACTGTGGTTTCTAGATTTTAAGCCCATCCAGAATCCGCCTTCCGCTACAGGATTGACACTGGACTTGCTTAACGTCAGAGGAATTCGAGTCTCTTCAATTACTACAATCTCGAAATCGCGCAGAAGATGAAAGAGTACAGTTTTAACTTCCAACAGAGCAAAGCGAGAACCTAAAATCAGGCAGCATTGAGCAACCGTTGAATTGGGTATATTATTGTGTTTTTACCAATACAGTTTCTTGGTCCAACTCCGAACGGTAGATAAGTAAACGGCCTAATGTTGTGCTTGTTTGCATCATTGAACCTTTCCGGTTCAAATTGTTCGGGATTGGGATAATTTTGGGGATCTCGGTGTATACTATAAATAGGAATATTGCATACCACATCGCCTACTAGTGTTAAAGGTTTTTCGTCCGGTAATTTTGGTTCTATTGTACAAGATTTTGTTAGGCGTCTGTCGGTCATGGCAAATGGTGGCCATTTCCGTAAAGCTTCTACAATGTTAATAGTTAGTATGGTTAAATTCAGATTTGAAATTGCAATCGAATATTTACCTGAAATTACCATGTCTAAGTACCTCATCCCCAATAAGCTTTCGTAAGTAACCTGCCCTTTACAATTCTTCGAAGTCATATCCACTTCCTCTCGTAATCGGTTTTGAATGTCTGGATTGAGTGCCAATTCATAAGCAGTAAAACACATGGCTCTGGATGTAGTATCAAACCCTGCTAAGAAAAACAGAACAGCTTGGGCCGTTATAAGATCATCCGTAATTTCAGTTTTGCGTTGCCCAGATTTTCCCAATTCCGTTTCCTGGACGACAGCATATCCCGAGTCTGGTTCTTCATTCTCCTCTTGCTTGAGTCTTCCCTTTCTAGCTTCCATCATTAGATGAACCATATCTGGCCGAACAATTCCTCTTTCCTCGCGAACTTTGATGGTTTCTTTAATTACATTTCGGAAGAAGTTGGTTGTAGTTTCATCAATAAACCGAATCTTCAAAAGCTTTTGGGAATATTATTAAATTATATTTTTGGTAAATACTAATTCTACATTACCTTTATTAGTATTGGACTAATCGCTGCAACAAAAAACTTCAGTCCTTTAACACCATTGATGTCGGACGCTCTTTTGCCCATCAATAAGATCTCGTTATTGGGATCGTTGAGGGAATTACAACTAACCCCAAAAGCCGTGCTTGCTATTATATCGTTGGTAACTTTGCAAAATGCGTCTTGTAGCTCTACTTTGATAAGACCATCATTCTTTGCAAAGTGATCGGTGAATTGTTTTGCGCATTCTGTTATGAACCCAAACATAGCTTTTAGTTTACTGCCAGTAAAGGTGGGTGTTACGATTGCTCTTACATCTTTCCATGTATCTCCACCTGTAGTATATTAATTATAATTAGTTCACGAAAACCAGAAAAGTATGCAGTAATAGTACCTTGCATAGCGAAGAGGTTTTTAGCCCATATTGGATCATTTTCCTCAGAGGCCACCATGCGGTGTTCCGGGAAAGCATCGAAGTCCTTTACAGTTACTTGTTTGATCAGAACTGGATCGCGTAACAGTAAAGTAGGCACGAAAAAGGAATAAATGCCCACATATCTAAAACAAGAAATTAATTTAAATGCAAAAAATAGTTTAGTTCAATTTAAATCACCTTTGGTCAGGATATTTTTTGTATATACCATCTACCAATTCCATTATGGACTGCTTTTGGAAGATTGCAGGGGCAAAATTTCCGAAAAAGGGTATTGGTTTTTCGTACAAAACGTCACGATTTTTCCAATAGTTGTACGGTCGAAAGAACACATGGTATATAAGCACGGCTAATATGCCGATTAAAATGACTGTAAACATTGATATCTAGTACAAATTAAGCGGCAGCGAAACTGAATGATGAAGCTTTAGTGTTGCCTACATCTGAATCATAACAATTTATACACCATCAATGCAAAAATTGCGCATGTGTGAGATTGAAGGTTATTTTATTGTCGGCGAAGTTACTGATCACATAGGCTATGTCAGTGACTTCTGTACAGATCCCTCTGCATTTTCCGTTTCTGCTATCGTTTGCACAAGCGTAATTAATAATGTATCTATAAACAAGAAGTTCGACCATTGTTTAGTGTGTTGATGATGATAGGCCAAACTTTTATTAAAGGCAGACACTTATATTGATCGTCTTACACGGAGTAGAATATGTCAGCATGTCAAGGACACGCAGTTATTTTCGTCTTGTTTACCAAGTTTGCTGTGCTCGAAATCATTGTTGCGTCACATGCTGGTACCAAATAATTATTTTCATAATAATAAGGTACGTTGAGTTCAGGGGCACTTGCTTAATTATGAAGCTGCAAAATATTACTTTGACGTTCCACAACGACAAAGGCAAGGAGCACAAAAGGGTTGATGTATGGTTTTTAACTTAGATACGCAGAGAGCTTGCATATCCATGATATTGCTTATGGTACATTGGTGTTTCTAAATTGAAGTTTTGGTTTAAATTTGCTACCACGTTGGCTATCCCATAATATGTAAATTAATTTAAGGTGTTCAAAGTTAAATTATGCACCATATTTTTTATAAATATGTTTTTCATATCAATACGTTTATTAGAAAATGTAATACATGGATGGTCATGTGATCAGAAGCTCAAATGCAAAATCAAATTTACATAATAATATGAATAAGTCAAGGTGGAGTAACATTTATGTATTTTTTGTATTTATTTCTTTTTACCGCTCTGTATAGGGTAAGTGTACCAATGAATGACCACTTTAGAGAGCTATTATCAATATATTATGGAGAAATCCTACAGAAATCACGAAATAGGTTAAACTATATATCAGCATGTTCTCCAGGGAGTGTACTATTGGGTGGATCGAATGGTTTTCTAGTATGAATAACATATTGGTCTTTGACATAATTTAAAAAAAAAGTTGTTAAATCACCAATAAATGACCGACGGATTTTAGTGGTTGACCGACTTTTCACTAGTAAATGACCATCGAAATTTTTTGAACAAATTTTATTGTATTTTCCTCTACTGAATACATTTCATAAAAAAAGGAAAAAAAAACTTTCATTATTGAATCTACAAATTAATATTTATTTCAAAAGTTTTGAATAACAACATTTTTTACAGCTGCATGATTGATTGATTGATTGGTTACAGGGAGGGGTTGCTGCCCTTTAACACTGCGGCCTCTTGGGCCTATTGTGCATCCCCTTCAGTCGCTAGTCGCTGCCAAATAGGTCCGTCCCCTTTATCAGGTCTAGGAGTTTATTGATCAGGCTCTCAGGATCTCGTTGGGATTAGTCACGTCGGGGTCACCAAATATGGTGCTAGGACTTATCAGATGGTCCTAACACCAAATAACGTATAAAGAAAAGACACAATTGGAGAGATCAATTTTTAATGTTTTGCTTTTGATAAAAATAAACGGTAACTATTTACATATAAAAACATAACAACGGAAACATAACAACCCCAGACGACCCGACCCGCACAACAGTACCCTCAAAGATTTGGTATCTTCTACGAGCTAGGGCTTCGCATTGGAATATTATGTGGGAGGCTGTTTCCTCTTCCTCGCCGCACAGTCTGCATATAGGTTCTTCGTTAAATAGCCTTATGTTGTATAGGTGTTGTCTGAAGTGCCAGTGTCCTGTTAGGAGTCCTGTCACTACTCCAATTTGAGTTCGACTAAGTTGTAGGACTGTTTTGGTAAGCTTGTGGGGATGGTTACCCATCATAGTTTTACTTTGTCTTTGTCGAGGTGAGAGTCTCCAGTGTTCCGAATGTTTGGTTGCGATCCATTCGTTGACTGCTCCTCTCACTGTTCGTTCAGCTGCATGGTATTAATAATAATGTTTTGGAAAACAAATTTTCAGCCGTTTAATAAAAACACGAAATATAAGAAAAGTTTGTATATATTTCGACAAGTTAACTGCCTTCTTCAGTACATGATGTTTAATATAAAATGTGATTATAACCAATCAGGTCATATTAAAGTAATTACAATATAATTAAAAAACAGGAAAAATAAATAAAATTAAAGACACTAACAATTAAAAAGTCACATGCTAAAAGTTTTAACTTTAAACTAATTTTAAAAGTTTCAATTTACGTTCTCAGTAGTATCTAAATTGAGAGAATGATTAAACTGTTGTTGAGAAATATTGGTAGTGCCAGTGTGTGTGAGAGTACTATTTGGTACCTCTTCAACAATATCAAGTGTATCATTAGATACTAACAGTTTCTTCTTCCTCAAATCGTAGCAAGGCATTATGCGCTACATCATCACCTATTTTGTTTTGGGAAATATCTTTCAACTTTTCCCAAATTGAGAACAAAACTGTTTCTTCGTCATTCTTCTCATTTGTTTAAAAGAAGTAAGAAGCTCTTGCGGCATGCGAATTTCAATTATTTTTATTTTCTTTTTCTTCTTCTTCTTCATTCTTTCTATTATCCTGAAGTTGTTTACGTCTAGTGCGTATACATTTTGAATAATCAACTCTTTCTGGGTTCAACGGATACAAACCACACGCTTCAAAACCCCTCCTTATTGTTTCTTCTTTAAGAGCCTTTTTATAAGCTTTGAAAAATACAGAAGCAAAATTAATTTTGGCGATAGATTTCGAAGTTGATTGTTTATGAAGTCATACCTCTGTTTTCCATTCGCATTTCAGAGGCGAAAAATCGCTACGTCACATGGTTGCAGTATATGTGTCGCGTTAGGTAGTAGACAAAAAATTAAAATTTGTTTTTCTTCGCAAAAATTCTGAAGTTCTTTATTGATGTGTGATTTGTGTCCATCAAGTAATAACAATACAGGAAATTTAATTACTTTACAGAGAAGCCATGGATAGAATATATTCGCGATATATTCAAAAAAGTGGCACTGACCATCCAACCAGATTCATTCCTTCCCATGGCAATCCCTTCTGGTACAGATTCTGCTACATCTCGAAGGATTCTTTGATACGGGTAAATTATCATAGGATCAACAGACACGCCATCAGCTGAAAAGTAGCAAAGGACGGTAATACACTGTTTTTCAGCCCCAGGAGATATATCATAAAAAATTTTATAGCTTTTGGGACCAAGCAGTTTACCAGTTTTTGGACAAGTGCTCATTATATCACATGCTTCTACTTCTTCCAAATACTGTTTAAGGCTAGCAAACCATTCTTTTATGTCCGACTCAGTAACTGCTGCTCTGGCTTTGGAAATGATCTCTGTGTTTCTTGCTGCTACCATGGAGTGCTTCTTCATAAACAATTCCATCTATTTCCTCCCAGGGCGATTGTCTTTAAATTACAGGCTTTTAGAATTTTTTGTACAGCATCCTTTACATCCTCTGCATGCATTGGGAACCCCAATTTTGCTTTGCTTATCCTGTTTTCTATCTACTTTTCTTCTTCAACAGACAATGTAGATGCTGGGCCCATTCTTCTTTCTATTGAAACTTTTCCATTTAGTTTGTTAATGAGCGTACCTTTCGAGATTTTTAAATTCTTAGAGACTTTGTTTGCACTAATTGTGCCTTCCATTACAGCATTCTTGGCTGCCCTCAAGTCTTCTTCGGTATAGCGAAAGCGCTGGTAAGATTCATCCATCTTGACCAACTAAGCAAGTAGGGTAAACCTATTAGAATTTGATACCATTACTCAAATTTCAGTGAATGACCACTCACATCTAATGAATGACCGCGGCGCTATTTCCTACGGTCACTTACTGGTAGAAAACTATATATTGGTCATTAACCGAGTACAGAAATACAACTATTAATATAGTGGGTCAATTTTCCATTTAAAATCAAGGAAACATCGACCTTATTATAAACACCAGTAAATGACTGGAAATATCAGAAATTTCAATCCAGTAAATGACCGCCCTGCTAACAATTGATATTTATGGTTAGAATTATTATATTATGCCAAATGGTACTAATTTAGTGTTAGCAGAGAGGCTGTGTCCGGTTAAACAGTTTACAATCACTCGCAATTGCAGCAGAAAAATTGAAAAAGAAAAGGGCATACTGTTCTTACCTTGTTGTGCAATTTCTTCTAACACACTCAACACAGATGACATGCAAGACAGCTGGATTCAGCCACTATGAAAACGTGAAATGCAAGCTGAACCAACCAATCACAGCTTGCAAATTTAAAATAAAGGTATAGCAGTGGGATACCACGGAATTTGAGTGGCTGAGACTACTTTAGCGCTTATTTTTAAATAATATGTAATTTATCGGTCATTTATTGGGGTGTGGTCAATTACTGGTACACTTACCCTACACCATATATTGTTATGGCATTCTTAAGTGTAACTGTAATTAGAACGCTTGTAGGAATAATATTTTTTGACAAATTTTTTCCCATTTATTGTATGCTCGTAT
>JABXWE010019039.1:0-12608 GCA_014611495.1 Limonius californicus
AACCTTGTAAGTCTGTTCGTTACGAGGCAAGGTTTTAGGATAGCACTTGAACAACCGTTTTGAGGAAAATAACTCTACTGTTGAATAAAGATGATATGAACAGTTTCCAGTATGGGAAAGTCCAGGGAGGCAGTCGCGTCCACTTATTTAGAAATTACATAGTACAGAATTTTCTTCAAAATTATCAGGTAGAATTAGATTTTTGTTTTTTTTATTAAAATAGAATTCACATAAAATATATAAATAATATAATAATATATTTTAATAATTATAATAGACTCAATTTATAAATATGAATTTCAACGAAGTAAGGCAAGAAACAATTAACAATATAACAATAAATTCTTTAATAGTAATTTTAACACTCAAAGTGACTACTTTCCATTTCTATAAATACATTTAAGCCTGTGGCTATAAACGAATTTTTGCTGTAAAATCTGTTCTATGTGCTATGTTGATATATTTTTTTAACTGATAAAATCAATAGCAAATGCTATACTGCCGTTTGCAAATCCAAATATTGTAAACTAGCCAATCAAAAAATATAACACACTATTTAAAAAAAAAGTTAATATCGCCACTCTGGCTTAAGTAATTGGATCGAAAATCTGACATGAATGGCAAATATATAAAATAATATGTATCCAAAATATTGTCTGTTTCGTCTTTATAATAAAGTTTCATGTAATTAATTTTAAATTATATGAGCTTTGAAGCAGAAGTTTGAGATTAAATGAATTCTATATTATTTTAATTCATGATAAAAACATCATGTAGTGAGAAGGAATGTTAGCTGTGTACCACTGATGCGTAGAATATCCCCTAACGATTTCTATGATTTTGATAATAAACTTTCCAGATCCTCCTTACCACAAATCCGTTGTGACTTACAACTTCCATTCAATGAATTTGTATGAGTTAAAAAATGAAACCGCCCCACTTCTACTTGTTCGACGGAGTTCTCACTTTCAGAGTAAGCGACCTGTTGGCCTTGATAGTGAAATTTCTTCGGCGCTTTTTCCCATTACTCTGCTGCTAAGTTGAGTGATTTTCAGATTTGCTTTCATTGAAATGTGTGTAGTTAATAGCACAGTTGTTCTGTGTATTGTACTTAATTAAAGATGAGTTTATTTATATCTCCTGAACTTCACAGAATTAAGTATAGTTGATTGCGTGCGCTAAATGAAAATTTAATTAGCCGAACATTACGGCAATTGCGAATTTCAAATCGTATAATTAGCAACTTTTCCTCTCTCTTGCTAGTGACCCACATAGTAGCTTCTGTGCCGATGTGCAGCTTGATAACGCTAAGTTGTGTGTATTTTATTGTAAACAGTATTTCACACGTCTTCAGTTATTTGTATTGTCGTTCTATATTTAATTTATTCAACTGTTTAAGCAACTGCACTACCCTGAGAACAACATTAATTTTGAAATTTTTGACACATTCTTCAATGTTATATACAAATAAGTGCATGTATTGTTTTGCAATTAAATTCTATGCATAGGAATATCCCAAAGAGAATGTTATTTTTGCGATCATAAAAAAGCACTTGCATTCTGCTAGAAACGTTTCAACATTTCACTTTCTTTTCGTTTATGTTCTTATTTTTATGCATAATTTATCTTCTTCTGTATTCTTTGCACATAAATAAAGCCAAACAGTCATGACGTTAATTCAAAATCGTGTTTTTTTTTTAATTTTATAAAAATGTATCCAAAAAGTTGTATTATTAATACAGTTTTTTTTGTAAATCTTTAGAAAATACTTTTTGTATATGGATTCAACTTGTAACGGAAATATTAGATAACCAACGCCTTCGTGTAGGAAATGCCTATTAATTTATATTTACCATAACAAACTTCTAAAAGGTTGTTTAGTTATTGGCATTGTAAGATTTGGAAGGGTAAGTTACCTCACGTGCGCTTAGGCCACATAGGTTGGCCCATTGTGCTGCGTCTCCAGCGGCCAATTTGGGTATCACCCAAGCCATCCAATCCCTTGGATGTACTTGAGGATATCCGCAACTGGGGTGTTGTTGATTACGGCCATACGAGGGCAGCCTTTTAAGTTTGTACAAAAACTAAGAAAGAAATAATTTTTTTGGGACAAACTGTTTTATTGCTTTTCAAAATGTTTACCTTTAAGATTTATACACTTTTGAATGCGTTCAAACCAATTCTCAAAACATTTTTTTTCACTCTGAAATTGGTATCTCACAAACAAGGTTTTTGAAGGCTTCAACAGCTTCTAGAGGTCATGAAAATCCCTGTCCATGCATTTTTTGTTTGACATTCGGGAATATAATGAAGTCGTTAGGCGAGAAATCGGATGAATACAGGCAAAGAGATATTAATTCGATGTTTTTCTCTTTCAAACAATCAATTGTTTGGCGTGCTGTGTGAGAGCTGACATTGTCATGATGAAGAATAATGCTACGCTTTCGGTTGTTTTTCCTGATTTCGTCGATGACTTCTTGCAAACAAATTGTTGTATACCATTCAGCGTTAACTGTACTTCAAACATCCAAAGAAATGGTTGAGACATGTCCAGTACAACGGAAAAAACAAGCGATCATTTTCTTGGAAGTGCTTCGTGAACGAACAACGTTTGTGCGATTTGGTTCATCTTGGAACACCCAAACAGTGGATTTTTGCTTAGTTTCCGGTTCATACGAATATATCCAAGTTTCGTCATCTGTTACGATGTTGTATACGGATTTTGCAGTTCCCCGATCGAATTTTTTGAGCATTACATTACACCAATTAACACGAATCTTTTTTTGAGCTTCGGTCAAATTATGCGGAATCCATCGGGAACAGATCTTTTCCACAGTTAAATGTTCATGCAAAATCGAATGTACTGCAGTTTTCGATGTGCCTAAGGATGCCTCTATCTCACTGTAAGTCACATGCCGATCTTCTTAAATCATGTTGCGCACAGCATCCATCTTTTTTTGGAATAACAACCGATTTTGGTCGACCTTCATGAAATTCATCACTGACGGACGCACGACCACGACGAAATTCCAATTATAACAGTCTTTTCTGATGGTGATTCATTACCAAAAGTTGAATGAAGCGATTCTATGCATTGTTGTTTAGTTAGGCCTTTACTAAAATCGTAAAAAATCATCCAACGAAAACCTTCACGTGAAATTTGCATTTTTTCACAAAATTGCTTTTTTAAACGCTCACTGTAAACAAACTACTTGGTCAATTTCTAAGCTGCCACTGTTTTCACAATAACAAATGTCAGATTTTACGTAATGACACATCTCAGTAGCGCCACCTAGTGGCCGTTTGTAAAAACTTAAAAGTCTGTCCTCGTATCAGGCCAATAGTCTCCCAACATGGATCCTCTGGTTATTGCGAGAGCTGGGCAGTGGCACAGGACGTGTTCTGCCGTCTCGTTATCCCCGTTGCATCCTCGACAGTTTGGGCTGTCCGCCAGTCCCATCTTGTGCATGTGTTGATTTAGGGTGCAGTGTCCAGATAAGATATCTACAACTAATCGCAGGTTCTTTCGGGACAGTTGCACACAATATTTGGCTGTCTTTGGCGAGGGTGCAGTATTAGCAGCCCTTGCAGGACGACAACTTTCAGTGTTTACCCATCTTCGTGTGAAGTTTTTTAGGGTTTCTTGGTATAGCATAAAGCTTAATGTCCTTAGGGGTGTAGGAAAAACGGGTTCTGATCCCCAAAGAGGTTGTTCGGAGGCCAGTCTCGCATGTTGTTTGGTGCTTGTCAGTCATTGCCAAATTTTGAATACGATTTTGATTTTGATTGCCAAATCCGAATGCACAAAGTATTGCAGACCGATAAATTATTCCATAGAGATTTACTTTGACTTGAACAAATGAAAAAATAATCCGTAGTTAATTTCATGGTTATTGGATAACTCACATTAACCTTAAGTTTATTATACACATTTTTGGTAGTTAAATTAAGTCGTGTGTTATCTGACATTTTCTTTTTGTGCATTGAGTTTGTGTGCAAATCAAAAACACTGCTTGGGCTTTAAGAAAAGCTATTCGTTCTTAGAAATAAGTTTTCTCTATTTCACAAATTACTTGCTTACCTTTAAGATATAACACAAGAAAACTGGAAAAAATAATTAAGAATGATTTATTTTATCAAATTCATAAAAAAACATTTTGAGATTGTTGTTTGATAAGTTTACAGCGTAATACAAGCAGAGAAACGTTTCTTGTTTTACATAACAGTATTGAATTGTCCTTTAAATATATTATAATTATATTTTGTTAGATGTCAGCTAAATTCTAAATTGATCTGGAATATCTATCACTTTCAGATTTGCTACTTCAGGGTTCGATATTTCAATCAGTTATGCAAGGCTATTGAACATGATATGACTGTGTCTATTGGTATAAGGGGTTGGCCATGGGTAGAAGAAACAAATAATGGAAAAAATATAACTGTATGGTGCTGTGCATTGTTTTAACCTTAGTTTTTAAAATAATGATTGTTAAATGTACCATAAGAAGTTTAAAATGTTTTGTTCTAATCATTGCATAACTGCATAACTCGTTCCAGCAACCAAAGATCAATTTACCTAACTTCACAGTTAGCGGTAGAGCGTTTACCTTCAATCCTGGAGGTCTTGGATTCGAAACCCCAGGCCGTCTCTCCTGAGACAGGTGTCACGTGGTTTTCCTATATAGATAAATCATCATCATCATTGACAGCCTGTTTGTCCCACTGCTGGGCATCGGCCTCTTCTCTGCCACGTGTTCCTCCTCAGCGCTAAGGTAGAAACACGGGGGACCTATAGTTTAACGTCGAATCCGAACAACAGAACTTCCAGAGAAGGTTTTTAGCATTAAGATCCCATGGGTGCAAGCGGGATTGGGAAATTGTGTGGTGGGTTGCAGACAAAATTTTTATAAATCTGCATAGTACTGCTTAGGTTTCGAGCCCAAGCCAGAATCGACGTTTTACTCACATAGCGAGCGCTCTACCAACACGAAATTCCATTATCCCATTTTCCTGATTTTTCGCATCGTTACATTCCCATTATTGGCTGAAAAGGGGTTGATGGTCCCATTGCGGAACTGAATGAGCCCTATAGCGGCCCGCCGCCTTGTGGGGAGTGAACCTACGGTGATTTTCCTTTGCTTAAGTAAAGTCTGGTGTTCTTAGTTCAGGATATCTAGGTAGCTAGTTGAAATCATCAAACCTGGAAATAATAGGTTTATACTACAGACTCCTCTTTATGAACAGGTCAATCATTTATTGTTAATGAAATTAAAAATTATATACAACATACAAAGGAATTTGAAAAGAAAATGGAAGCAACAACATACATATAAGTTTCGTGACCACACACTTACGTTATTTTAAATTAATTTTAACCATATGTATTCTTTATTTGCTTTTTCTTTCACAGCCGTTATTGTAACCACCGCTGAATATAGGTATCCTTGAATTCTTTCCATTTTTATCTCTTTCATCCAATTTCGACCAGGTATTCTTACAATATCATCGTTCCACCTAATCTGTGATCTTCCTCTATTTCTCTTTGTTAATCCAGGCCTCCATTCAAGATCTATCTTCTTTCATCTGTCATTTGTTGTTCTCGATAAGTATGTACGTATAGGACATCGTAATTCAATACGATTTTTTTTTACCTATTTATAGTCAACGGAAGTATTTGAAAATTGTATATGAAATCAAATTCTAACGTGTAAGTCATTTTGCAGCAGTAAAACACGAGAATCATAAAGATAATCCAGTATTATTTCTGCAAACAAAACTAGTTTTGTCTATTCATCAAAAATTTACCAAAATATTGATTATTGCCTGCTAATATAATATTTGACAATTAGTTGTCAACCAACTGAGGAACCTACATTACCGGTAATTGAAGCACAAAATTCACCATCGGCCTACCTAACTCAGTTGTCAGAAAATTCGTGCGTAATATTGGGAATTGCGAAAATGGTTTGCCAGATCACTGCTGTTTTTCTTAAAACAAAAACATTCATTTGTATTATCCTTTTTAACAATAAGATAATAAGCGTATTTAAGTACTAATGGTTTGGCGGTTCGAATATGATCAAATGTACGTGTGCTTGTTCAGCCGCCCCTTTTATATACGACCGTTTTCATCCACTTGTTCATTTTTCGATTCTATCATTACAGGTGTATACTACTTCTGAATATCCACATGTGTCATTGAAGAATTACGTAATATTGTAAAAAACGTATTTTTTCCAGGGACAGTTGTTTTATTGGCGGTGCTTTCTGTCTGGTTGTTGTTGACAATAACCTATAATGTTAAACGTTGAGTGCTTTCGCCGTACATATTGTGATTTCTGAGTTTCATGATCTTATATTTGGTTCCTTTTTTTATGGTCAGCACTTTGCGCCTCTTTATTGCAAATCAATAAACACCACTAAACTCGTGTTAAACGCAAGCGGACACCAACTTTAATATATCCATAAACATTTCCTTAAAGGTATCTACAAAATCTGACCTTACATTTTACTCTCTCTTTGTATGAGAATAAACCTGTAAAAGAGAGAAAGCACCTAAGAGTCCGGTGTCAAGGGATTGTGACGTTTTACTTTCCCACCGTGGAAGAACTACCTTAGCATTGTTATTACGACTGATATCGCAAATTTAAAAAGTTGTCGACAACCGCTTCAAACCACAGGTTAATTTAAAACAATAAAATATTTCCCATTATTTTATTACGCACGCGTACGAAATTGCACATTATAAATAGTTCATTTTTTTTAAATAATGCAAAAATCTAAGGCTCATTAACATATTTAAATATTGTTTGGAAAGTTTATTAAGCGCTAATCTTACAACCTTTCCATTTTGTGCTATATGTGAATTGGTGTAAGTTTTAAATAACATATTATAAAAACGGTTTTCCTTTAGTACAGCTGCTTTACAATAATCGCTACTTTCTCTTAAAAAGTTGTTGAAGTTGTTTGTAAATCGATAAAAGAACAAGTATCTTCTAAGAGATTAATTTCACATACATTTTACCTAATTAATGGATTCCCAGGCACTTACATAGTTTAAGATGTTTGCATACTGGTAGTACCAACTAGTAACATCTCAGTCGCTAATGAAAAGTGGAGCAAATTCGCAATTTCTTGTTTGAAACTAAAAATCGCTTTCGCCCATTCGCATTAAAAATTAGCTATAATTACTATGAACACTGACATATTAATAGATGCAGGTTACCAACTAGTGTCACCTTAACTTTGTTATCGTCCTAAATATTCTGAAAAAAATGTGTTTCAGCTTTATTTGTAAATACTATTGCTTAGGCGGCTTTATGTAATTCTTAACGTGGATTATGGATTACATTATGTTTGCTTAATGAAAATTACTAATCAACAGTTATTTAGTAAACAATTATCTACCGGTTACTAATCTCTATTTTACTATCCCCGTTTTAAATCAGTACCTCTTATGAAATGTCAACTACCTCTTACAGAATGATTATTTAACGCTGATTTCCGCATTGGATTATTTCTTAAATATATATTACAATTTCTTGTATTGCATTTGATGTTAATTGCAACTGCAAGGAATGTAGTGTAATGCAATTACATAAAAGGGGCGAGCTACTTGCAGGATTTATTCTAAGCTAAGCAGTTTTCATAGTATTACCGCAAAATCGTAATTTTTGTAAGTTTTGAAAGAAATCTACGACATTTCGTAATTTTCAGTGACCTTGAAGTAGTGGTAGGCTTATATTGGAGCCGGTATCAAATGAGGTCTAAAATGCCTTTAAAAAATCTTGTGTAAGAGTTAATCGCACTTATATATACTATAATAGAACTGACTTATACAAGATTTAGAAAGCGTTTTAGAATTACACACAAGTGAGATTTTATTTCTATCGCTGCATAATCACGATATTCACAATTGCTTTGATTACAGTATTAAAATTTAAGAGATGAATAGTAAAAAATAAGAATTAATCAAGAGAGAAAGTGTTCAACCTTACAGTGTTGTAATATTAATTTTGTGTCATATTTAGCAAGACTAAATAATGTAAAAAGCAGGTTTGAAAATGTCATAGTACGTGTTGTACGTACCGAAAAAGTTTTTATAAAGTATCCATTGGTTTATCAAACTATGATACTTTGTAGCTTTGGCCATTAAGTTTGGAAATTTTATTTTATTATTTTTCTAGGTTACAATGGCTGGTGATTTTATATTAGCTGTAGCTTCCATGATGATCGCTAAATTAAGGAACGACGATGTTACTTTAGTCCTTAGCCAGGTGAGTTCTTATAATTAATCTAAATTTAAGGCGTGTGAGTGTATACTAAATTGAATTAACGTGAATGTTAATAGAACGTTCACAATCGTAGGATATTTTAGCCACAAAAAACAGCGTCTCCGTCGACCTTGATATATATATATATATATATATATATATATAAATATAAAGGGTGTTTCAGAATTGCACGGATGTGTTCTCCAGCAAGAAATAAACAAAAAAGTTCATACAAGCATATGGGTCAAATTAATATATAACCGAGATATGATATTTATTTAAAAATAAAACATTCAGAGTAACTATTCAAAGTGGTCTCCATTTTGTTGAATACAGCATTCAGCACGACGAATCCATGCTTCTCCGGCACGCCTTATAACATCAGAAAGACCCTTAATAGTTGCTGCTGCTTCCACGATGCGATTCCTTAGCTCTTCTTGTGTGCCAATAGACGTAGAATAAACCATAGACTTCATCCAGCCGCACACAAAATAATCTAATGGCGTTAGATCAGGAGATCGTGGATCCTTAATAGTAATCAACAGATTTAATGACAGATGTTTAATCAACTGAAAAATAAATGATATACAATTGACGACTGTTTGATTAACTTCGGCCTTTTAGCTATTTACCTTTAAGTTTCAGTATCTCGTTAATAAATTAATTTGAGCCATATGTTTGTATGCACTTTTTTGTTTATTTCGTGCTGGAGAACACATCCCTGAAACAGTGCCGTGCAATTCCGAAATACCCTGTATATATAACTTGCTTAATCGATAATCCATAACCTAAATGATATCAAAAAAATTATATAGCTGTCAAAACAAATTTTCATAACTCCTCTGTCGAGCAAAAAAATGTGTAGCAGCTTATCCCCAGCTCATAAACAACAATAATATTTAGCAATAGGTAGATGCTGTGGACATTTCTGGGAATCAAATAAAAAAATGGTGTATTTGCCAATTAATCCTATTATTAATATAAACTCAGCAATGCACTTGTACTAATAATACTCCAAACCATCAAGAACATCCCATTCCTCAAGCCTCAAAACATATTACTCGATTGCTTCTTTAACTTCTTCATTTTATGTCAGGAACTTACCAGCAGATTTTGCAGCCATTGTCTTCTTTGGTGGCAGAGAAACGTGTTATTTCCATTACTTTGATTATTGCTTCTTTTCGGATGTACAATGATGTCCCCTAGTATCATTTAAGGTTAATAAGTGGCGTACAAACTCTGTTGTATTCATCACAAAACTGCTCAAATACCCCTGAAAAGTTTGTAATCGAATCCGTTTTTAATGAATTGTTGCCTTAGCAATATTGGTTATCTTCCAAAAAGCATATGGATTTTTTGAATGGTTTCTGGTTTTACGGTCACGTTTATATATCCTTGACTTAGATACAGTTGAAAATGAAAAAGCAGAGGCCCATAAAGTATTTTTTGTATTTTTTTACATCTTTTTCATTTTCAAAATAAATACACAAATATTATTGTTCTACAAACAACTACTTAACAGGATGACTTGATATTTTACAGCTGTCTCTTTGAAAGATGAAACCGTTCCTTACATAAATAATTTCAATAGATTATAATAGAAACTACCAATGCTATATATACATTATTCCAAAACCTTTTATATGCTCCTTGTAAGCAACAAGTTCGCACATCCACAAGTGGTTTAAACTTTGTTATCTATGTCTTAGACAAAAATTTCATTTGAAAACAGGTTGGTTCACTTTCGTCATTATTTTGTAGATCATTTTAGATCTACTTTCTGCATTCTTAAGGATTTTATTATGCTACTGTGTTCAAATTTATCAATTAATCATTTTACTAGTAATAAAGACCTTCACAAAAATATAAATTTTTCAAATTTAAATTTGCTGATGTACACAATAGAGCAGGGTGTTTTTAAAATGTATTTTACTCTTGTAAAATTCATATGAGATCAAATTACTTTGTCTTCACACTTTCAACCAATGTTCATTATAGTTAATATTATATTTTTATAGTAATTGAAATATTTGTTGATTAAGTTTCTTCTGCATGTACTCTCAGAATTCTCTGAATGTTAACTTTATATGAATTGAAGAAAAATGTATCAAGGTGTCTTAATGCCACACATTTTAAATGTTGTTTTACGTATATCAGAGAGTTTTAAATTTGAATAAATGTACGGTTTGATTATTGTACATGAAAGCTTATACTTTATTAATTTTTATAAAATCAGTTAATAATTAAAAATGTACAACTAAAAAGAAGAAATAAATAGCCATAAGAAAAACAACATAGAAATATTAAAATTTCGAAGGAATAGAAAAATTAAAGGCGGAACTAAAAATAATGAGTCCAGACAACGACGAGATGACAGAAGTATTAAAAATATGGAGAAAAGTTCCTGCGGGGTCAAGTACATGAGCTATTAAATAAAATATGGCACAACAAGAAATCCCGAAGAATTGAAGAAACGATAAAATTTGCCCTTTGAGAAAGGTGATAGAATTGATTCACAAATTACAAGGGGATCCTGTTGTTAAACGTAAGTTGTAAGTTTTTACAGGAAACAAATTTTGTGAGTATCAAAGCGGTTTCAGAAACAAATCAATGCAAAACAAAGTTTAAGGCTACAAGCAAAACAGTAGGCGAAGGTGAAAATCATTCAACAAAAAGATATCAAGACGAGAAGTACAATTTTTTTAAAATAGTAAATAAGTTTACGTTTTTGTGTACTGAAATTACAAGAGAAAATGGCGAAATGCAAAAAATATCATGCAGTTTAAGGTGAGACCATATAAAGCAGTGTTTAAACCAGTCAACACGACTAGATATATAACAAAAGTATCACAAGAAATCCTACGATATCGGGAAAGGTACATTCTTAGAAAAATGTATAGTGGAATAAAGAAGGAAGGCGAGTGGAGAAAATGAACACATGCAGAAATATAAGAAAATTACAGAGAACCGAATATAAGAGCAAAAGTACACAGGCTAAGAATGAACCAATAACAATGATTTTGCTGAAAGTACTGTATAAGACAAGAAGCAGACGAGAGCAAGAAGGAAATAGGCTGAATGCATAGAAGGAGACTGACAATATCTGAATATAAAAAACAAAAAAGAACAGGAAATACAAAAGAATTAAAGCAAATTTTGGATGACGCCTGGAATGTTGTATTGTTTGCATTAATTTGATCTCATTAATTTCCTTGCGGGAATTATATATTAATCATATGAAAGATACTCGAGAAATATAGCAGAGATCAACTATTTTCTCCATTGATCTTTATCTTGCCATCCCCGTCCTCCAGGTCTCTCCTTTCCATCTCCTCATTTGCTTTGTTCCTCCATAACCTTTGATCTACCGTTCTTTCTACAGGAGTCTACCCGTCTTTTTATAGGGGTCCATTCGGTTACTCTAGCTATTCATCTGTTTCTATCTACCTATTATTTTAACGTGTCCATTCCAAGTCAATCTCTTTTCTTTGATATAATCCCGGTTGAGAAATGAGGAGATACAGGGAAGACTGTGACTAGAAAGAGTTCTTTGTAAACAAGATTTAATAGGCTTAAACTTTTCCACTTTATCCAAAGATAGAGTATAAAGTGTAACACCACTTATAGTATTTAATAAGTACCTTTACTAATTGAATGATAATATCAACACTTTTAGACTGCTGCTTTAATGTATGTCAAAATACAAGTCATTGGCCCTAGCCTACATATAGATAGATAGATCATATACATACATGTCATTACTATAGACTATATATATATAGATAGATCTTGTTACATCTTTTTTTTTTTTACAAATTCTTTTTCGTGACCGGCTTGGTGGTTCGACCCGATCTTGTAGTATGGGTCTTCGGTGATGGCTCCCATGTATTGACCTTTCTCTGTTGACCTGGCTCAATCGTTGGTGCTGTGAATGTTTCTTCCACAGGATCGTCTTGCTGCTGGATTGGGTCTTCGTCCCTCTGGCCAGGGATGTTCGTCACTACGCCTGTGAGTTGTGGATTATTTATGGTAGCCTGGGTTAGGTGTAGATGTGCGGCATTTCTTCGGTATGTACTTCCTTGATCTGTCTGGACAATTACTGATCTTGGATTTTCTGTTTTCTTAAGAACCCTTCCGGACTGCCATTTTCTGTTTGACATTTGTATTCTTATTTTATCTCCTTCTTCCAGTGGTTTACTGCTTTTCGTTCCTTTGTCTGCAAACATTTTTTGTTTGGCTCTAAGTTGAATAAGTTCTTGTTGTACATTTTCCATTATCTTTGGTTTCAATTTTTCTTCGGAAATTGGTAATGTGGTTTTTGTCATTCTACTCATA
>JABXWE010019040.1:0-11070 GCA_014611495.1 Limonius californicus
GAATAGAAATAGCAAAATCTTAGTATACCAGTTACATAATACACACTAGTTATTTATTATTGAAAGGGGATATCCACTTTATTGAAATAATAGTATGTAACGGGTGTTCAATAAGTTTTTTGACATATATGGCTGTGGATTATTAAGTGCATGTCTGGACAACCTCAAATGTCATCATTTATTATTTAAATTGAAATAGTAAAATATTTACCCAGGAACAAAAAATATATATAGTCTGGTGTTATTTTTGCTATGGTTAACGTAATGAAAACAGAAATTGGAATTATTTCATCAATGGTTGTAAACGAGAATTTCGACAAAAATTTCCAAATTGCATAGTAAATACAGACCAACAACAGCACATGGTGGGATAGAAAACAATATTTGGTGTAATAATTGTTGCGTCGTTGCAAGTGGATATCCAATTCGTGTAAAGGTCGTATGATCACGGACCACCTGTCAAACAATGCCATTTTAAGAGTTGTGTTTTGTTTGATGAGTTGTGAGTTGTGGTGGTTTGTTTTCATTTCGGGGTTCTTTTCTCATTACCTAATTATTGGTGTGACGGAATACAACGCTAAAGACAATTTCTTCAATGAAATCGAGAAATATTACTGAAGACCACCAAGAAAAAAGCTCTTCTCCAAAGAGACAAAAGCTGCTGATGTTGAAGAAATTCTATGTACCAAAGCGAAATCGTTAGTTATTAGTACTCTATTCCGAGTACAAATTCAATAATAGTTTATATCTATAGTATTATCTATTCCAGGAGCCAGAAGAGTAGAAGGGAGTATTACCTGCTTGCCCCTTATGATGTTTTGTCTCTTGGCAATGAAACATTTTTGATAAAAAACGCGTAAAATTGAAGACACTGAAATTAGATACCTAGTCGCATACGAAGACCTCTGTGATCAGTGTCACAAAATACACGTTTCGACAGGACATGGAGGAAATGTAAAGATGAGAAATGCTGCAAAAATCAAATACTGTATGCCTAGACCTTGCATTGAAGCATATTTAAATCATTGCAAATTATGCAATGAGAAGAAAAGCATATCTCGTAAACTTGTCGTGAAGCCAATAACATCGAAAGATTTTAATGAAAGAGGGCAGATAGATCTTATCGATTTTCGATATCTTCCGGATGGCAAATTCAAGTGGATATTGAAATACCAAGATCACAGTGCCAAATTCGTTTGCTTGAGGCCTTTGGAGACGAAAAGAGCGGCGGAGGTGGCTTCTCAACTGCTGAAAATCTTCCTAACTTTTGGGGCACCTCGCATCTTACAAAACGATAGCGTTCGTGAATTTATGAACTAGGTGATCAAGGAATTGAAAGAATGGTGGCCTGAATGCGTTATCGTAAATAGGCGTCCCCGTCATCCACAAAGTTAGGGCAGCATTGAGCGCAGTAATCAGGACATCGAGAACATGATCAGATCTTAGATGTCCGATAAAGATTTAACACACTGGGCAATCGGGCTTCATTTCGAGACCACAGGCTGGAACTGATCACAGTGGCAAGTCACCAAATGAAGCGCGAAATGGAGAAGATGATAAAGATGAACGGATACTTGACTCTACAACAGTCGAAACAAATAATAAGTTTGACAATGATGAGATCGGTAGCGAGCTGAACGATCGAGTAAAAATATTCTAAATGAGAGAGAAGCAGCCTGCGAAGATCAAAAACGTTCGGCAGAGAAAATACGGCATTTAATGTAAATGATTGTGTTTCTTGTTTTTCATTACCACATAGTGTTGTAGCATTCCTCAAATATTTGTGTTGTTCTTTGTTTGAATGAATGAAAAGAAAAGAACTCCGGTTTTCTTACCACTTCACTACATAGCTATAGGTACGAAAACAGGGATCACGAAATGGACATCCATTTGGGACGACCCACCAATATTACACCAAATATTGTTTTCTTTCCCACCTTTTCATGAAATGGACAATTTGCTTATCCACATGCTGTAGTTTCGTATAATTTCACCATCTGGAAGAGGATGGGTTCCACTTCATGGGGATTTTTGTCCAGGTGGCGGAAAACTTTAGAAATACAGTATGAGGAGCCGCTTCATGAAGTGGATTACCTTTTTATCCTTTTCATGAAATGTACAATTACATCGTCTGGATTCGACAGATACACCAAATACCCGTGCTTCTTGTGAGTGGGAATCGCTAAAAAGAGTCACATTAGGATCTGGAATTAAATATGTTACGCGAAATTTGGTTGCCCGCAAAATAATACTTCTATGCTTCACATAAAGTGGGGATTGATGAAACATATTTGTTAAGGCTTGGTCGAAAGAAGGAAACTGTTTAATCACACCTGTGGAAAATTTCTGGAATAGTCTATACCAAAAATAAAAAGAAGGTATTTTTGTCAGTCCGCACATCAAGAATCTCATGAAGGATAAACTTTTTGAAGAAAAAATGGAAACTGTTGAAAAAGGAGCGTGAAAAGTTTCGAAAGAGGTGGCGACCAAAATGTTAGGAAATCACAAGGTACCGAACTATAAAATGATTGTGAAAGACATGCTTCAGAAATTTCAAAATTTGGGAAGCTCCATGAGCTCAAAAGGGCACTAAGAAATCGCTCTTCTTGCTTATCGCTGACAACCTCTTATTCTTAGGAAAGTAATCTAAGTGAGAATTGAGAAAGCTCTCATTCAGAATACTTTCCTGAGAACATAGGGGCTGTCAGGGAAAAACAATCAGCAAACCTATATGCATGCATACAAATAATCATTTGATATTAGTGTAGAACATAATTATATTTTGCATGAAACAAATCTTTTCTTAAATTAACTAATTAAATGTTTCTGAATTTTCTATATTGTTGCATTCCATGGTTTTGGTTTTGTCTATATCTACTGTATGCGACATATATGTCGACATATAAGCCATTTATACATACTTACTGCGGGATATACACCCATTACAATTTCTAATTTGTATACTTTCCAGCTTTGATGTTCTTGTAGTTTCATAGTTTTTCCAAATGTTCTATTTCTATTGTAGAAGGCCCTCAGTGTCGTTATTCGTTAAAAATTAGAAATACATCTGCGCTAATTATACTTACTTGCTTACTTACTTCCTGGCTGTTGTCAGCCCGTTAAGGGCCATAGCCTCTCTTCCGAGTTCCCAAACTGTTTGATTCCTACCAAGGCAAGTTAGTTAGACTTACGCCTGGTCATCGGTCTTGCTCACTTTTTCCTTCACTTCCCTCCACTTTTTTCTGTCTTCAGTTAATCGTCTCCAATTACTCACTCCCGCTTTTTCGATGTCATTTTCTACATTATCTATCCACCTTTTCCGCGGTCTGCCTTTAGGTCTTTTAGCTTCAAAGCACCCTTTGAAAATAATTTTGCAGCCCCTAGATGTGTCCATTCTGTCCAAATGTCACTCAACTCTATTACTTTTAATCGTATGCACCATACTTGGCTGGTTGTACAACTGTTTTAGCTCAAAATTGTATCTTATTCGCGGTGCACCGTTTTCCATCACCTTATATGCTTCTTAGGATTTTAATTTCCCAGGTTTCCAGTGCACTTTCTTTTTTTTTATTAAGGGTCCATGCTTCTGCTCCGTACATTACGACCGGCCTCACAATAGTTTTATACACTACGAATTTAGAATTTCTTGATATAGTTTGCGATTGAAATACTTGCTGCAATGCGTAAAAACACCTATTCCCGGCTGCTATTCTCGTTTCTACATCGTCCTGTATTATATTCTTTTCGGTCACTACTGACCCTAAATATTTAAAAGCCCCTAATTATACCGGCCTGAAAAATTAGAGTAATGAAAAGTTGCCAGGAAACTATTAACTGTTACTAGAATATTTCTGGCCGCTAATTGCTAATATCACTTCCATTTTTGTCTATCACGTAAGTATTTTTCAAAAAATGGATCTCAATATTACAGGAAAATAGCTTTAAAACGCATTATATTACGTAAATTAACAATATTTAAAAGTTTCCGCAGATATTTTTGGATTGAAAGTATTGGACATTCTTTTAAATGACATTTTTTAAAGATTAATGTACTTACCGATAGATAGTTATATTCCTTTGTGATGTTTTTCTCTTTCTTTCAAAGCTTCATCTTGAACTGTTTCTACAAAATCTATCCCTGGGTAGTCTCTATGCAGTATCCAGCAATAGTCCGCAATCATGTTGATACTTCACCTGCTCTGATACCTTCCTTCCATCTCCTTGAGGTCTTGCTGGAATCGCTGTTCTGGCTTTTCGCTGACAGCCCCATATTCTCAGGAAAGTGTTGTCTAATTCTATAGTTCTCATTTAAAGTAAATTCGACTACAGTACATTCTTTTGTAATAAAAATCTGTAATGTTGCTTTGTCCTTCTTTACCAATTTTCTTTCGTAAATTCCTACCCACCTACTGGCATGGGGTGAGCCTGGCGTATCCAGGATCGACCTTGAGTCAGCTCCATGTCAGATGATGATGATGATGAAGAAATTTCTTTATTTGCCGTTTAAATAACCTTCAATAGAGAAGTCATACAATTAGTTAGCGGTCAATAATGGAGAATAAAAATAAATACCAATGCACTCAATTTTTTGTTATAAAGTTAGTTATTTACTCCCATTTAAATACGTTTCTGCTGGGAAATCACATATGGTTGGTACTGTTCGTTCTAACAGTATTACGGATTTCTCCTGTATATATTTAATATTTTTACAAGCATGAAAGCTATATTACTCTGTGTGTCACTGTAATACTTCTCAGGCTTGCAGTAAACAGTATCTGCCAACGTCTGCAAAACACAATCTTCCGTTTTGATTGAAATTTAAATAATTATAAAATTTGACTAGCAGTTGCTTATATATTGGTTACTACTATAGATTCCTTAAAGTTATATAAAATATAATGCAATTAATACAAAGTTATCTTACATATGATATCCTCACTGGTGTGATCATATTCTGTACACAGCCTAGGCCCAATAAGGCACATCGCAGAGAAGTCACAACGTGGATTTTATTAACGTATTTAGGGGTGTTTTGGATGCCGGCAGTAGCTGGAAACACTATGCAGGAGCCCATTTACATTTAGTGTTATTTAATTGTATCTTGTTTCTACTGATGTCAGCAGCATTTGCGAATCTTTCTGCAAATGTAGTACACTGCGGATTTTTTGGAATGTTTTTTACGATGATTGTACTTGTAATGAATTCAAATTCATTTTTTATAATATTATACAAAAATTTTAAGTTACATGTCAAACAATAGAAAACTAGCATGCTAATAATTGTTATATTGAAGCAATGCTTATTGCTTATACTGCAAATGAATGTATAAGACAAAAAAATATGTATTTGAGTGTATAAACGATTTCCAATCCATTCTCTAATCACAAGAATTGGTGGTTGCTGCATGCTGATGTTTTCCGATCTTACAATCGAAGGTTTGAATACTTGTGATGCAATTCTCAAATTCAACATTGTTACCTACAACACAAGCAAAGATTAACTCTTAGAACTATGCATGTACAAATTGATTTCTTAATAATTCTAAGTAAAAATAAAAAGTTAACCACTATCTTCTTTAACCTTGGTAGTAAGATTAGAAAATAACATTTTTATAGCTTACGTTGTTGCAGGAACTATGTTCTAATTTTCGTCATACTAAGAAAGGATACCTAAACCGGAAGAAAATAAAAACAGGGTACTTCTAGTTCAACTGGATATTTAGTCACCACATTAATAGATTTCCTATACATAATCTTGTTTAGTGTTTGAACCTACGTCAAATTAGCCGTTAACGATTATGCCATTACGCAATTCACGAACTTGAGTGAATTCGTAATCGTAAAGAAACTGAACTTAAAGGAAATTTGTATAAATGCATGTAAATCCAACGCACTAATTATCAAAGAAAAATACGTCATGCGTGAATTGATAAGAGATTCAGATTACGAATCTTCTATACATATTATATATTTATATACAGTGTGTCTCACTGTAGACTGCACCACCCCAGTATTTTGTTTATATATTATCGATTCAAAAAATTTCTTTTTTCCGATTATACCTCTCACTAAACTGTAATTTAAGCGTATGTTACTTTCCCTTCACGGTGAAATGCTAGCCTACTACGATTTAAAATAAACAGCAAAATTGAAAAAGTCGTATTAGGGATTTTTTTACAACACAATTTTGTTAATAAAAGTTGTTCAAAATTTCATTACAATCAAAAAATATTGAAAAAAATTTTTTCTTTTAAGTTCAACAAAATTTTTTAGAAAAATTTTTTCAATATTTTTCGATTGTAATGAAATCTTGGATTTTGCTTATCTAGGCGATTCCGAACAACTTTTATTAAAATTTTGTTGTAAAAAAATCCCAAACACGACTTCTTCAATCCAAAATTTCATTACAAACAAAAAATAAAAAATTTTAATATTTTTTGTTTGTAATGAAATTTTGGATTTAGCTTATTTGAACGATTCTGAACAACTTTTATTAACAAAATTGTGTTGTAAAAAAATCCCTAATACGACTTCTTCAATTTTGCTGTTTATTATAAATCGTAGTAGGCTAGCATTTCACCGTGAAGGGAAAGTAACATACCCTAAAATTACAGTTTAGTGAGAGGTATAATCAGAAAAAAGAAATTTTTTTGAATCGATAATATATAAACAAAATACTGGGGTGGTGCAGTCTAGAGTGAGACACACTGTATATAAACAGGGTGTCTCTTGACGTAAGGTCACTACTACTAGGAGAGGTTCTGATTAGTTGAATGTAATCTCAGATTACATTATTACGTCAAATCACTTTAGACTGTTGTCTATTGCTTACATTATCTACATTGTCGACAACAAAACCTAATTCTCTTCTTCTGTTGTACACCTATGAACAGCGACAAATAAACTCGATGTGCAGATGTCCATATATTATTAACATTTAACGAGTTTAATAAAGCCAAATTTTCGTGAATTTATTTTCTGAGAAAATTGTTTACAGCGAGCGTTGTTAATAATATTATATATAATATATCTCGACACTGCGCAAGCGGTACAAACGAGGATCACGATAATAATAATAATAATATTGACTCCTTTAAGATAGTTATGACGGATTTCTACCGTATGGCATAATTGTATAAAATGTTGGTACCATGCTTATTCTAGGATTGCTGTAAGTGACTTGAACCTGATTACGATGGATCTATATGGTAATTGCGTTTAAGTCCTGACTTATTAATTATATTATATATATATATTACGCTGTGATTGGCTTCAGGTTTCTCCGCGTAGTAATTCTGGGTCCTGGGATGACCGGGATGGTTGTGCTTTGACAAACCATCCCGGTCCATCCCAGGACCAAGAAGTTACTACGCGGAAGAATACCTGGAAGCCAATCACAGCATACAACACCCGCGGAAACCTCAAAACCAACATATATATATATATATATATATATATATATATATATATATACAGGGTATCCCATTACGTGAGGTCACTACTTCACCTACGTGTAGGAGAGTTGGAAAGAATTCCAAACTAAATAGTGGTCATTTTCGTTAAATCGACTATTAAGGCAGTTATTGCCTGTTTTAGGTAAATAGTGAAGCAGACGAAACAATAAATGATATTAAGTGGCATTTTATACGAACTGTCTTTGTTACTATGGAAATGATATTATTTACTTGTTTGTCAAACAATAAAGCATCTTAAGGTTGATTTCTCTGCTTGGGCTTATTAACAGTGTTGATAATATTTACTTTTACACCGCTAGAGTACACTGATATCCATTACACGTACGGTTTTTGTGATAGAAACTCAGTAGCAGTTGCTCGAGAATATGGGTTGAGATTTCTAAATCGACGACTACCAGACCGATGAGTTATCCAACGAGTGCACAACCACCTACGTGAACACGGAACTTTCAGGAAACCGTCGACTGAGCGTCCAATACTGCAAGTAATGGCAATGAGGAAGGCATACTGCGAGAAATTGATAATAATCCCAATACCTCTGTTCGTCGTGTATCTGCACAAGTTAGTGTACCACAAATACGAGTTTGGAGAACATCACAACGTGATGGTGTATATCTATTTCATATCCAGCCTATTTAGCCTTCTTACCTGCAGATTTCGTTAGTCGTATGGAATTTTGCCGCTGGATCATTCAAAATCGAAATAGAATTTTATTCACGGATGAGGCGACATTTACAAGGAATGGAATAATGAACAGAAAGAACGGCCACTCTTGTGATTAGGAGAATCCACACGAAATCACAGTGTCAAATTATCAACATAGGTTTTCAGTGAATATCTGGTATGGAATTATTCATAACATGATTTATTTCATTCGTTTGCCAGAACCATTTAACCGCGGACAGATATTTAAACTTTCTAGAAGATCATTTGGGAAGATTGTTAGATGATGTCCCTCTGGTATGTAGTACCAGCACGATGATGCACCTGCGCACTTTGCGTTACATGCAAGACAATGTTTGAATCAACGGTTTGTAGGACGTGTAATTTGTGGAGGAGTACAGCACCCCTGGTCCTCCAGATCTCCGGTCTCAACTTGTTTAGATTATTATTTGTGGGGTCATATAAAAGATATGGTATATCAAACACCATTACAGACTGTTGAAGATCTTAGGAGACGCAGTATTGAAGCAGCAGAACCAATTCGGAACAACAGTGATAATTATGTTAGTTAGGGCAACCAGATCTGTCTTAAGAAGAGCCAGAATGTGTCTCGAGAGGAACGGTGGCCGTTTTGAACAATATTTATAGTGAATTTAAACTAAACGAAAACAAATATTGGCTTTAATGAAATTGTAATTATTTAATAAATAATAATTTAACAATCTGTATTTTGAAAACGTTTTTCTTTAAGGCATAACTATATTAGAATTTTTAACGATATTTGGTCTAATGATTACGTACACGAAGTAGTTAGCTCACGTCGTGGGACACTCCGTATATTTCGAAGCGGTTGCTATAGCCTTTTGGCCGTCTTCCGTAACCTAATATCTATGTCTCTCTATCCATATAACATTCTTTCTCTCTTCTATCTTTTGGATGCCTTCTTTTATACCACAGTTTTAGTTGATTCTCGGTCTTCCCTTCTTCCTTCTTTGTGTTGGTTTAGATACCCAGACTCTCCGTAGCAACCTCCCTTCATTCATTCTTTTCATGTGCCCATACCATTTTAATTGTATTATATATATTTCGTCAGTCAGCGATGTTGCTACTTACATAATTTCGTTTATTCTATTGTTTCTTATGTGGCCGTACAATGTACCTGCAGAATCTCTTCCAGTACATCATCTCTGTTTCGTTTATTTTGTTTTTTGCATTTTAGTTTAAGGACCATATTTCTGCTACACAGGTGATACAGCTTCCTACCATTGTTATAAATGTGGGCTTTTCTGTTTTTTTTGAAATGCATTTGCTCCAGAATACCGAATGTAGTTGTCTGATAATCACATTTTCTTTTGAAGATTTATTTTTAATATTTGACGTATCTTTACCATCCGATATCCTAGGTATTGGTATTCATATGTACCTATTCTCGATCACTACTTTTTCTGTATGTAAATGGTGCCCTGGAGCCCCAATAAGCATATACTTTGTTTTGCTATATTTACATTTCCAAACCCCACTTGTCATACTCTTCTGTTAACTTTCTAAATATATAGTTTACGTCGTCTTTGCCTTCTGAAAATAAGGCCTGACAGTCGGCAAATAGTAAACTATAAATATTTTCTTATTGCGTCATAATTCCCATTTTTGTAAACTTTCTAGACCACCGTTTTAACGATTCATTTACGTATACTTTAAACAATGTTGGGGAAATGCAGCGGACTTGTTCAACTCCTTTATTTACTGTACGATTATGATTCTTAATTCTACATTTAAGAAAAGATTTTAATTGTAGAAGTGGCATTCAATTCCAAAGTAGGTGTTGATTGACGATTCTACAATTGTTTAGAAGAGCAAGCAGATTGGGGGAATCGATTATTTTTAGAATCAAGAGCCGATTTTTAATAATTTCCAATTCTTAGCATACTAATATAATCTAAAGTTGTTAGAAGTTGAAAGCATAAGATATTTAGTTGCAACAAAGTGTTCGACTGGGTAGGCCGCCCACAGGGATCAAGTCGGAGGTTTCTACTCTCGACCTTCCGCACCGGAACCCAGTGCTCTAACCACTGGATCACACTGGTGCTAAAAAAGTTAATACTTTAAAATAATAGATATGAGGAAATGAGGCAATCTGTATAACACTTTGACTGATAAGTAGCGCGACAACAAATATTCAGAGTGTTACTGAATACGTGTTACAATCTTATGGGTATGTAACGAATTCAAAATAGACCAACTTGGGATACGAAATGCATATCTTGAAACGCACCGTTTAAGATACAGGTAAAAGTAGTTATCTACCAGCATATTTTTCCAGATCGTCTGACCGGCTTCATTCGCATAACCTCTTTGCAAGTGGTATAGCCAGAACTGTTGGAAGAAGTACCATTGGGGATTCGTCAACAAATCTGGCTGCAACATAAGGGTGCTCCAGCACACTTTTCGCTTGCCGTCCAAAACTACATCAACCAAGTACTCGGTGACGGTGATAGACTGCCCGAGGGAGACAAGTAGCGCGGCTACCACACTCCCCAGATCTAACTCCCCTAGATTTTTTAACGTGGTCAGATGAAGAGTTTGCTAGCACATATTCTTACTGCAGCACCAAACTACGCCTGGCACTATAGAAAGAGCACACCAATATATTCTTTGAAGGTTCGATTCTTGCATCGAAGTTGGTGGTCGTAATTTTCAGCAATTGTTGTAGTGATTAACTAGCAAATATAATTATTATGGGCATTATTTGTATTTTTTGAATGTCTTATTAAAGTTCCTCTATTTGGAATCCCCTACATACCCTATAAATTTGTAACACTCATTCATTAACACCTTTTATAAAAACACTGATGACAATGACACCCGTAGTTAGGTAAACCCCTAAACGATAGGCAGATTGTATAGTTGTAGAAAATAGGGTAGACAACGACTAC
>JABXWE010019045.1:0-10078 GCA_014611495.1 Limonius californicus
CTAAATTTAATTTTAATGTAATACATGTTTAGTTATAACTCAATTCGTATGTATTTTAGTTTCTTTATTTCAGTTACATTTTTAATATAACATCTAACTCGGTATTTCGGCTTGTCGGTATTTCGGCTGTCGGAATTTCGGCTAGTCGGGATTATGGCTTGTCGGGATTTCGGCTGTCGGGATTTCGGCTGTCGGGATTTCGGCTAGTCGGGATTATGGCTGTCGGGCTTCTGACCTGCACCGGTGCTGTATAGTTTGCTCGGCAGCGCCGCAGTCGCTCTCAGAGCTCTCGTGTATGTCCCATTTGTGTAAATGCTGCACCACATCTGTCGTGACCTGTTCGTGTTCTATTCAGGCTGACCCAGACATTACGTGGCAGTTTGAAGTCGTTGGGCGCGTTTTGAGGGTCCAGTAGGGAATTTCATGTTGGGTTGGATTTGCTCTGCCATTCTGTCAGCCGAACGATTATTTATATTCTACGAATATTTGGGGGTTCTATGTGGCTTAATGCTGGCACCCACGCTGTGGGTAGATTTCATGGAGCCAGAAATTATTCGCATGGTTTAGTTAAGAACAGTATCAATCTTTTGACATGGAGGCTATTCAATCACGTTGATGCACAGTACTCCACTGTCGAATAGACTAAGCTTAGGATTGTTGTCCGGAGCGCGGCAGCTTCTGCTCCCTATGTCGATCCCACCACTTTATATAGAATGTTGTTCCTAGTCCTCACTTTTGCCGCTAGGCTAGTTAAATGTTTGTTGTATGAGAGAGTGCAATGTAGTACAACGTCTAAGTATTTTGGGTTGGGGTTGTATGGAAGGATCCTACCAATGCAAGTAATATTCAAAATTGATCGTGCCATTTTGTTGTTAAGGTGGAAGCAGCATGCCTTGGTCTTGATAGTACTCGGGGTAAGTATCCATTTTCTGATATATTCCGTAAGTGTACGTAGAGATCATCGGAGAGAGAGAGTTTTCCAGAGCTGCCATGTTTGTGTGATGGGTGGCAAGAGCCTGATCGTCGACATATGCAAAAGTCCGAGCTGTAGTAATTGGCATATCAACTATATAGAGATTGAAGAGGAGCGGTGTTAGCACGGATCCCTGATGGAGGCCATTAGTTAGTAGTTTTACCCTATTTAGTGTCTTTCCCATAGACGTTTGGAACAATCTGTTAGCCAGCATATTATTTACTAAGTTAGTTAGTCTCTTACAACCAAAGGCTTGCAGTAGTTTGAAAATTATCCCTTTTCTCTAAACGGTGTCATATGCAGCTGCGAAGTCCACTGCTCCTGTTTTTTGACCTCTATCGATATACGTTGTTAAAGCAAGCACCTGGTGTTCAAAGTTGCGGTTGGGTGAAAGCCGGCCAGTAAGTGACGTAATAAAACAGCAACTTCCCTCTGTTATTATCTTCGGCCTCACTTTTGAGACGGACGTCTTATGTCTTAAATTTTGGAAATGGGTTTATGTCTGCCAGAATTAGGTTTCAAAACAAATTAGGTAGTATCACCTGAAAGTTCTGATTATTAATTCTTCTTCTTTCAGCCCTCAATCGTGCACTGCTGGACGTATGCCTCCCCAATATTGTGCCAGACAGTTCTATCATGAGCAGTTTGATGCCTATTGCTGCCGGCGAATTTTTTATGTCTTCTAGACACCTCTTCTGCGGCCGTTCCACGTTTCTCTTTGTTGCTGTGGGCCGCCATAGTGCAATGCGGTGCACCCATTCATTTGGCGGTTTGCGCGCAACGTGTCCTACCCAGTTCCATTTTGATCACGTGATTCTTTACGTGATATCCGTGACCCTTGTACGTTGTCTATTTTGGTGTTTCAGATTCTTTCGCCCAAGCTTATGCCGCTGATGGCTCTTTTCATGGCGCGCTGGGTTGTTACCACTTTTCTTGCGTTTTTTATGGTAAGTATCATGGTCTCTGTGCCATAATTAATTACGAGTAAAAAGCAACTGTCTCAGTCTTTCTTCTTTAAGGTAATCGGTACCTCTTGGTTTCTCAGAACTCGTTATAGTCTTCCAAAGGCCATCCATCGTCTGTTCTATTCTTCTTCATTTCAACTGATTACGACTATATCGTCTGCAAAACGCAGACGACTCATGTAGGTGCCGTCTATGTTGATTCTCTTTTCCTCACACTCTAGACTCCTAAATACATTTTCTAACGCTAGCGTAAGCAATTTGGAGGAGATTGTATCACCCTATCTGACGCCTTTCTGTAAAGGTATTTTTTTTTCTGGTGGTATTATCGTCGATCTTATGTGCATAGTGGCGATTCTGTAGATGTCTTTCAACAGCGCTGTATATTGAGAGTCTATTCTTGCGTCATTTATTTCTTCAATAATTGCCCAGAAGTCGACCGTGTCGAAAGCCTTCTTAAAGTCGACAAACCCAAGATGTAATGGGATGTTATATTCCGCACCGCTGGTAGGTGATTAATGGTGCTGAAGCCTTTTCTGAAACCAGCCTGTTCCGCGGGTTGGTAAAAGTCAAGCTTATTTACCAAGTGGTTTGTTAAGACCTTCGTTAATAGTTTGTATAAATGGGATAATAAACTAATTGGTATGTAGTTTCCTATTTCTGTAGGATACTCTTATTCAAAAAAGGAAATGCTACGGACGTTATGGATGATCTTCGTTAAAAGTAACTAAAAAAAAACAGTGGCTTTTTCAAGGTTTCATTTCAATCTCCTGGTTTTATTTCCCGAGGAAATAAATTTATAATATACGCATTCGATTATGTTTCGTAAAGAATATGGGCGTTATCGATTAGAGTCCCTAATTATAGATTCCTTTGATTAAAGCATGTTGTTGAAACAAAAGCACTTTCATTTTTACAGTGTTATCTTATTTTACCGCATGTTTTATAATTTTTTGAAACAAAAATGGTAGATAATAGCGGTTAATTCTTTTTTCTCATTTTTATTTCATGTATTGACATTTTAAAAATTTAGTATTTAATATCGATTAATATCATTAACAAGCGATTACCTTCGAAATGCATAGCTGAAGGCTAAACAGCATCGCCATTAAAATTTGGTTCGATCTTTCTTGAAATGTGTAATTTTGAGACACGTAACATTGTATTTCTAGTTCTTTACAAACAGATAGTACTGTTGACTAAAATTCCTAAGCGTGGATCATCATAGTTGAATTAGATTGTCGAGTTTTGTCCCACTTTAATTATTAATATAGAGTCTGTGGATTAAACTGAGTTAAAAAAATTAGTATCTACTGATTGAAATTACCGAATATGAATGATCTTAGTTGAAAGAGATTGTTCATGCAAAGATTTGAACAATATCTATTTTATTCACTGATCATGAATCATCACAGTTGTTGGAGATTGTCTATTTACGGTTTTACCAAGTTTTAATTTCATATCCTTAATTTTTGTGCATTCGTATGTATTTCCTAAACTGTTAAAGAAAGAGAGACGCACTTATACAAATTCAGAAGGCAATGTGACACACTATTTTTGTGAGACGTGATTGAATGCAAAGTTGTAAAGCAATAAAACGGATAGCCACACTACTGTACTTTAAGCCTTAAGGGGATCCTACAGCGGCCTTGCTGCAAAAATTATATATAACGTTTTACTCCGACCAACAATTATACAGGATGGTGAATTTTTCAAAGCTCACCATCGGCATCTCGTAATGGGTAAGAGATACCCAGTCGGTTAAATTAAAGAAAAGTTGCGCTTCTTCTACGTCGATTGAGAATTTGAAAAGAAATCTTTGGTTTTTTGATTCGTTCTTGATTTATCACAAAAAAAAACTGAAAACTTTGATTGTAGAATTAAATTATGATCTTCCCTACCATTAACGCCATTTCAATCAAACTTGGCAACTTTATGTTTTTGGTAACTGTGCGTGAATGACATTGGCAGAAATCTTTTAGACCTCCTAGATTTCAAGCTGCAATAGCCAACTTTTTTATATCTTAAGACCGCCATTTTAAATTATCAAACCATTAGATAAACAAAAATTAGCTTCCTAAATTGATAATCAACATAAGCTTTTTCTTCCTAAAACTTGTAATTTGAAAATGTGTGTAATAAATTCAGCAGATGATTATTTAAATTTTCACAGTAAAAACAATACGTAGTTGTAATATACGATAAAGTTAATTGATAACAGATAAATTTTGATATTGGTGTTGTTTTTGTGATAATTCCTCCCCTTACTTCAAGCTTGGATATGTTATCTACTAGTAAAAAAACACAAATGGAAAAGTCGCTTATTAACGTGGTTATGCTGACCATAGAAATATTTTAGCCAATTTGAGTCACTTTAATAGCCCCTTAAGGAGGTAATGCCGCGCCTCCGTACGTAGGCCCTCGTATTTATAATTTTCCTCGGATTATGTTTAGTGGCGTAAATACGTAATAAGAGAAATTGTAATTGTATTTTTTTAACAAATAGAAACTTTCTTTTAAAGTTGTTAACTATAAGTTGCCGCAGTTTAAAGAGAATATAGAATAAAAAATGATAATACCTTCATGCTTTTGTCTTACTTTGTGCAGATAAATGTTTGATTTGGCACATGTTTCCAATATAAATAAACGTATCATATCGAGTAAAATTGCTGTTCATACAGTACCGTAGTTCAAAGAGATTGTTTAATAAAGAATAATAACGGTTTCATAGTTTCGCTCAAGTTTAATCAAGCTTCTAATTTCTGCAAACTTGAACGAACAGCCACTGGAAGTCGACTCGTTAACTTGATATAACAGGAGAAATATGTATTAAAAAGGATTTACGGTTTAACAGAATGCGGTTGTAGTACTTCACTCCAGATCGAACCCCGGGAGGAAAATGTACTTTCGAGAAGTGAATATATTACATAATCATATTATTAAGTGGATAAATTCTAACGAGTCACGTATGCTATATAAAATTTTACCAACACCTCAAAATTCAAAATATACATTGAATATGATTAATAATAATTTTTTTTAATGGCATTTCTAAATTACATTTCTTGGTAATTTTTGCATTCTTGTGGTTAAGTATTTTCAACATTGAAAACATTATTATATTTACCACAAGGCACGTTTCCTGTATGTTTATTGCCCACGTTGCGTTGATTTATGGTTCTTTAAAGTCACAAAATAAGGGTACGAAAGCAGGTAGACAGTTGAACCCCTGAAATAATAATAATGGTAGTAAGTTGTAATGTTGGTTGCGTTATAGCCAAAAGAAAGGGGCAGATTTGAAATCAGCACTTGGGTTAGATCAGCACGGGCTTAGAAATACTACCAGCACAATGAAACTAAGACGGTTTACGATTTATGGCATTTCTGAACCTTTGTTATAAGTTTGTAAAAATGCAGTCTAATATGCCATATTATTTATACATGGTGTAGGAACTTTATCTGTTTTTTTTTTCAAAAAATGTATACATCGTTATTTACAAAAAATAAGTTATTCAACATGCGCAACAAGCGTGAAAAGTCGACGAATACTTTAAAAAATGCGTAAAAATGGCGTAACACATTCAGGTACAAAACATTTTGCGAGTACCTAAAAATGTCAGCTTAAACAGCATATATAATTTCATATTTTGCAGCAACCCGTACACATTACAAATTATTACAATTATTTTATGAAATATGCTCGTATGCACTTTACAATTTGAATTTTATTTGTCAAAGTCAAGGCTATTACGAAAATGAGCTTTGAAGGTGAAAAGCGTTTCATGATTTTCTCGGAAACGGCTAAACCCATTGAGAATATAATTACTACATTAAAAACAGTGTCATATCCTAAATAAATAATTTATGTAACATATTTTTCTCTAAAATAATTAGGGGAGCTAATATATATTGGCTGGCCAATACTGTTTAACTATGGTATTTCATTTATTGGTTAAATACTAACTCATAATTCTTATATTGGTTTCAATATATCCGTCTAATGCTGCGCCAACATGTTTCAATATATATTGTAAATGCATTATTGGTTTTACATTGGCGATATATCGGCTAGCCAATGTTGTTCTACTACGGTTTTGATTTTATTGGTTAAATATTGGCATTAACTCCGAATTCCTATATTGGCTTCAACATGTCTGTCCAGTGCTGTGCCAACTCGCTTAAATATATATTGTAGATGCATTATTGGTTTTACATTGGCGATGTATTGGCTGGCCAATATTGTTCTACTACGGTATTTCATTTATTGGTTAAATATTCGGTTTAACTCTGAATTCCTATATTGCTGCCAACACGTTGGCCCGATGATGTACCAATGTGTGCTGCACGATAAAATGTTTAGCCAAGGAACGATACATATCCAACATTGAACCAATATTGGTAAAGTATTTGGTGCTACTTGGGATCTTGACAGTAACCCAAATATTTACTTTCACGATGATGTAATAAAAATGCGAAGAACGGTATGCAACTGCAATATTTATACATTTTAAATAAACTTATGACACACAAGAGGAATGAAATAATGAAATTTCTTTGCGTTTAGGATACGCTTTAAAAATACTGCAGTTAGAATGTACATAGCTGAAGAACACATATTCTCAGCTAAGAATTAATCGAGAATGATTTGATAAATTTCATTTAAACACTAGATTATCTCAAGGAAACCTGTTACCTAGAATACTATTTAATTTAGTTTTAGAATCAGTCATAAAAGAGAGTGCCCTAAAAAGAGAAGAGCGGCTTCAGAAGCAAAGAAGATAAGGGCACAGATAAACGAAGGAAAACTAAAGTATATTGCGTTGAGATAGTCAAAGCAAAACCTCAGATAAACATTGCAAGTAAAAACGTATGAAAGAAAATTAATTTGGTAAAGGTGGAAAATGTAGCACAGCATGGAACCGAAATCAGTGGAAATGGAGGATATAAAAATTAAATTGACAGAGGAACAGCAGCAGGAGCCAGGAGTGGAGATGCAATGAAAACAATACTACGATATAAAAATGTTTCTAGTAGGGCCAAAGACCAGTTGCTGTTGCAGTTGCGCTGCTGTTTGTTCGCTTTTCGTTTGCTCCCATGACGTTTGCTCGCCTGTTGTTTGTTCGCGGATTCCTAGGTTCGACAACTATTTGCTCGTTAAACCAATTGCTCGCAGAAAAATGCTTGATAAGCAATTTATATAACGTATAGCAACAGGAATTAGGAGCATTGGAGCATCGAAAAAATACTAAAGTATAAGAATGTTTCTAATAGGGTGGAAGATCAGCGGTAACCTTTCACTTACTTTTGTTCGCCTGTCGTTTGCTCGTATGTCGTTTGTTCGCCTGTCGTTTGCTTGCATGTCGTATGTTCGCCCGCCGTTTACTCGTTTGGCGCTTGTTCACGGGTTCCTTTGTGCGACAACTATTTGTCCGTTAAGTCGATTACTCACGGGAGAAATAGTTGATATCCAATTTATATAATATAAAGCCGCTACGGCCAGGAACATAGAAGCATCGAAAAAAATGCTCCTAGTAAGGATGAAAGATCAGTGGCAACCTTCCACTTGCTCGCATTCATTTCCTCGTCACAATTTCCTTGACGCCGTTTGTTCGCCTGTTGTTTATTCACCTATCATTCGCTTGCCTGCAGTTTGATCGCATGTTGGTTGCTCGCTTGTTTCTGGTAGCGTGAAAGACCAGTGGTAACTGCCCACTTGCTTGCCTTCATTTTCTCGCTACCGTATCCTCGTCTGTGGTTTGTTCGTCTGCTGTTTGCTCATTTATAAAATATATGTAAGGAGGAAAACCTAGAACGCAATAGCTATAGTGTGTCTAGTAAGACTTAAATTGATTTCATGTGACTGACTGCGAAAGGCTGTAAAGAGAGAGAAACAAATGGAAAGAAATTCTGAAAGAGTTATAAGCTTTAGAGATCTCTCCTGTTGATGCGTATATGCTTAATACTAAGTAGTTAGTTGTAGCCATAATTAAATCATAAGTAATTATTAAATACAGAACATGGTTAGCGTTGATGAATATTTGATGCTGCTATATTTAATAATAAGTGGTACATTCTTAGAAATCCTTGTATGTCACATAAATAATCGAAAAGAAAAATGAAGTTAGAAAGAAACCCCAAGAGTGAGGGAGTCTCGAATGACAGCAATGAATTCGACCCTTAATGTTTAAGGCGTTTGAATTCACGACCTTGAGGTTGTAAAGGCTTTGGACTGACGGAGCAAAAACATTTGGGTATAAAATAGCATAACATATGTTAACACGTTGCAGAATTCAAAAAGAGAAAAATGATGCAAAGTGTGCAAGTGCTTTCCCGGGAAAAACATGAATAAAAATCGCATCTATCAAGTTCTACCGCCCTGTCGCGATACGTAAGGAAGCATTTATCAAAATACCCGAGGTGAACGGAACGCTTGTATACAGAATACATTAGGGTCTGATCGAGTTTTTGACTTACACGTCGTCGAACGCCGGCGACGACATTATTTTGAATAGAAAAAGGGCGCCGTGCTTTATTTTAGACAGCAGGAAATTGACAGCGGGGTGGCCGACGTCTCTGGATGTAATACATTTTTTGATTGAATTTCTACAATCAGTTTTAGAGAAAAGCGAAGTTATTCCATCATAAAAAAGGTGAACATCAAATTCGCGGTTGTCGTGCGCCAATGGCTGTTCAAACCCCACGACTGTAAATTACATTGTCTGTCTGTAAAGATATGTCTCACTTTTTATTGCTTTGACTAGCAGCTTGTAATAATACGGTTTCGGTGTGAATGCTGTTTAAAATATTAGCACTTTAAAATGCTCTCTGTTTACATAGGAATACTGGCAACAATAATAAATTTATAAATTGATATGAAACATCCATTGGTGTTAAAACGTACTATACGACTATATGACAAAAATTCAGGTAAATTAAAGTTGAAACGTCATTCATTCAAATAGCCTGGTGATTGATATAATATAATAAGAAACCACAGTATTACGGAATGTAGTTACAACAAAACTTTAATGTTTATAAAATTGAAAAACCCCAACAATATAAAACATACTATTTAAATTTATACTAGTTTCCGTATTCCACTGACCAGCAATTGTTCTTGATGACCAATTCGCAAGCAATTTTTAATTTTTCGCGTTCCTCATCTGAAATACAGCAATACCAGACATGAATCGGAGATTCAATAGTAGATAGAGTTGGACAGTTTGACGACCACCCCCCACTCCTGACCTTGATTTCAAGGTCAAGGCCATTGTTTCCCCTCACTCGACCTTCGATTGAAGGTCATCAGATTCCCCTCACTGGATCTTGAGTCCAAGGTCACCACCTCTCAGAAATCTTTTAAATAATATGGTCAGACAAGAAATGGAAGAAACAATAATTGTAAATTCGTTTATTTGCTATGAATAATACAGAATGCGTTACAAGTTAACATGTAAAGAAAACATTATTATAACTTAGCACTAACGTATATTATTGTAATGAATCGTCCAATGAATGAAATAAAATGTAGCACATACACTTAATATAAGTAATAACGTTGCACCAAGTATAACTGAAGAAATGCAGCAGTAGTTGCTGCAATCCGCAATAGCTGGTTGTTGCTGAATATCTGGTTTATGAGGCTTCAACAGAATAGTTTGCCAATTCGTAGGTGCTGCATATGTCGGATAGTGGAATTTTATCTTGAATGTTAATATTCCATCATCTGTAAAATTGCGAACGGATACTTTAAAAACAGGTAGGTCGGCCAAAATTGCATTATCCATTTTATGCCAAGTCGTATTAGTAACAGCGCTGTTAGCGTAGGTAATAGATGCGGATGTGCAATTTGGTGGTTGCATTACATAGAGAATACCATCATAGAAAGCTGCGAGAGCAGCTATGAATTTTATAGGTAACATGCTGATACTGCAGTAGTTGTACGTAGAATGGGAAAGGTACCTTTGAAGCATACCTTTTTCTTAATCCGGAGTTGCGCAATCCCCTTCTTTATTCTCACTTTGATTGTCAGCAGGCGATTGGTAAAACTGTTCGAATGTTTTAACGCGCACAGTTAAATTATGTAGTGCAGGAAAGCGTTCCAAGGTTATTATCTGGTATGGATGCTTGGTGTAGAGTGTGT
>JABXWE010019046.1:0-28891 GCA_014611495.1 Limonius californicus
AAAAAAAATATAATATTGTAAAAGAGAATACAGCATCATCAAATTAAGTGTGGTTTTAATCGTCGCAAATAAAAAATGGTGAAGAACGACGTGACGGGAAGAGCCAGCAGTCCATGGAGAGCTGTACCAACCAGGTGGAGGTGAATGCAGTCTGTGTACCGGATGGGTAGCTGTCCAGGGGCATTTTAGCGAGCCTAACTACAGTGTAAAGGTTGGTGCTGACAAAAGATCAACTAGTTACGCTGACATTAAAGCAAAGTGAGGGTTGAAAGAATTTGCACGAGTTTTTGTTTTAACGTTTTACATTTTTTGAACGAGACGAAGCCACGAGTAATTCCCTGAGATAACAGTTTCATGTTTGAGCTAGTTGGCATAAGTTTTTTTTACCATGACTTTAATTATAGAGCAATATATTATAGACTGCCAACTATTATGTATAATTTGGAAAATGATACATTAGTTATGGACACATTATGTAAAAATTAAGAAATCGAACTCGAACGGTTCAAAACCAATTATTTTAATTTAAATACAAAAATATTTCTTTTATTCTCTAGACAATAGTAGTCTACTCTCAAATTCTCTCCGAACATTTTGGATTTGGAAGATTTGTAGCGGAATAGCTCAGCACTCCTGAACTATTCTTTATTCCTGTTGTATAATGGACTGAAGCTGGGTTTTGTAAATAGCAGATGTGACTCCATAGAAAGAAGTCTAATGGTGTCAAATCTGGAGATCATCTATTTCTTCAAAACGAGCCTGGAAAAAAAATCTTGCTACTATCCAATAACATTAGGGCTACTATTACTGCACCCTCGCCAAAGACCGCTAAATATTGTGTGCAACTGTCCCGAAAGAACCTGCGACTAGTTGTAGGTATCTTATCTGGACACTGCACAGGATGGGACTGGCGGACAGCCAAAATTGTCGATGATGCAAAGGGGATAGCCAGACGGCAGAACACGTCTCGTGTCACTGTCCAGCTCTCGCAACAATCAGAGGATCCATGTTGGGAAACTTTTGGCCTGATATGGCCTAAATCAGCAACACCCCAGTTGCGGATGTCCTCAAGTACATTCAAAGGATTGGATGGCTTGGGTGATGCCCAAATTGGGGAGCTGCTGGGGAGGTAGCACAGCGAGCGGACCTATGTGACCCAAGTATATGTGAGGTAACTCACCCTCCCAAATCTTACAATGACAATCCAATAGCATTTTGTAAGACCTTTTCGATGAAGCATCACACGGTGGGTGTTACCGTTTGAAACCTTTTTTGTTGGGATGGCTAGAGTCTAGGCGATGAATGGGGAAGGTTACCTTATGAGTCACGATGATTGCCCCCCCCCCCCGTATATTATGAACGGTTTCTAGAAATTTTGATAATTTCGTTTACTTCCAGAGATATTATACATTGTACGTTTTCAAATTGATACCCTGTGTTTGACCCAGGACGTTAGCTCAGTTATTTGTGAGAGTACTTTCATTATATTTTATCCTAAATATTGATGATGTATTTCCAGTCTAAGCATCATCAAACGCTTTGGAAAAATTAATCAAACATTTAATTAACCACATCTTTGAAGTGTGCAAATAATTTCCGTTATCGTAAAAAAACCAAACACTGTTAAATTAATTCCCTATTCTTAAAACATATAAATTCTGTATTAGTGAACGAGGCCATTGTAAAATATTTCCTGCAAAGAATAATCATAAATTCGTACGTACACCAGACTTCTGTCAAAACTTTTGGCCTTATCTTGCTTTTCTTCTTCTTATTGCTGAAATTTAAATACACATATTTCTCCCAGCGTCTTTTAAAATTATTATACCGATATTTCTACAATATTGACAATTTAATTATTATTTACGCTTACGATTGTGCGGTGTTAGATTAAAGTTTTCACAGTAGAAATTTTCTACCGAAACAGTATTTGAATTCTCAGTTTCTAAGAAAATGCGTTTCTAAAGATGTTAAAGCTATTAAGCTTCACTCGTGCATTCAAATATTTCTCAAATTCAAAATTTTAAACTGCTCAGGATCGCCACCATATCGTAGTAGTTGTAAATTGTTAGTTGCTTTACGTCTCGTAACACCATGCACTTGCACCATGTTATCTAAAGAATTATAAAACTCGAGTAGTATCTGATAGTTGAGCAACGCTATGCACGTTCTCTTTAAACAGTTTATCTTTGAAATGTCGTTCACCTAATGGGTGCCGATTTGGGCGTTTGTCCACATACGTGAAATGTTTGTTTCCTTTAATTTTCTACAAACAGTGATAAGATGCAACTATCTCAAGAATGTAGAAAAGCTTATCCGGCACTATTTTAACAGCATTCCACAAAGACATTTGTCTTCTATAATATATCATAATATGCTTGCTATTACTGCAATCTGCGTAGGATTCACCTTTGCTGACTAAGAAGTATTTTAAATAGAAGTACAATGCATTAAATACATTTACGTTCACCTTGAAGTGATGTAATAATGTAAATCCGCAAATAATAGCAGAATAACTCGGTTTTAATATCTTCATCTACGGCATGATAAAAAAAAAAACTAATTGCTGTCGCTTATGGAACAAAATCCGTATGTATTTGATTAGTATCTCTGATTTTAATGATATACCACTGCGGAAATGAATTTCAGCATGTTGTCAAAGACTACTGAGATTAAGTTATTATTTTGTTCACGTTTAGAATCAGGCCTATGGCTAATATGTAGAAAATTAATTTTGCGGCAAGGTCTGTTAATAAAAGCAAAACAGTTGCACATTCTATCTGCGAAATAATTGCAGCAGACAGGAAGAAAACTGACATTAAGAAAAAATGTTAAGCACTTCCTTACTTTCAACCTCTAATAAGTTACATTTAAAAACCTGCTGCGGTAATTGAGTACAAGTTGTTGAAGATTGAGTTTCGCCCATCATTGCGGCTTTTAATGGTAATCAGAATTTCAACACTTCGATATGTTTACAATTACGAAACACTAATAATATCAACATTAGCTATTCAAAACATCCACACAAAAAAATATTTAATAAGACAGAATTTATTATTCGCAGCTGTGTGGTGGATTCTAAGTAGGTATGACAATAACTCGTAAACACATGCACCACGCCTATCCTGAAATTCAGGGACAACTGCGGTTTAGCATTAATTTGTAACATTATAAATTTAATGCTGACAACAATGTAGTTAGAATTTCTTCCAGGCAGCCACAGCTTCTTCCGATGGAATAAATAAATACAATATTCCTGTGATTCTTGCTCATGGAATTATCACTTGGATTTCCCAAAATTACATCGATGAATAAAATACGTGAAATTGTTGAAATATGAAGAGCAACCACAATGAGTTTGTTTTTTTTATAGAAAATATATAGTTGACAGTATTGCCGACTCTGGAACCAGGATCAAAGTTCAAATTTTATAACAATTTTCACAAATTAAAAAAAAAGCGTTTGCACTAGAAAAATCAATTCTGCCCGTTTCTGAGTTCTTACTTTGATTAAATAACTAACGGTCGTTGTAAACAACACAGTCTCTATACATATCCGCTAATGCAAGTTACACGTGAAGGAAACATGTGTAACATTATTCATCTTCACTGTGGATATTCAGTTTAAAATCTTATTTTAACCACAGCTTATTAAGGTTACCAGACGTTACGCCCCGCTTCTGAAAAATAGCTTCCTAAATGCACGGCTAAAACAAAAGCAGGACTACTAAAATAGAAATATAAAGGAAATTACGCGCTCTAGGAAGGCGACCGGGTACCAACAAAAATAATTTGCAGCAATAACGGTATTATTGATACTCTTATATTTTAGAACGATTTAACCACCTATCCTCACATACGCCTGCCCTGTCTGGAGCACAACATCACAAACCAACATCAAAAAACTTCAAGTCTTCCAAAACAAGATTTTGCGCATGGCCATCAAAGCCCCATGGTTCGTACGGAATCAGCAAATACACTACGAACTCGGAATGGACACAGTTGAAAAATTCATCAAGAAAACAACCATCAAATTTCTGGACAACCTACGCTTCAGTGATAACAACATCCTTCATCATCTAGGACGCAGGAACATTCACATCCGCTTGAAACGACGGTTACCACAAGACCTGTTATCAAACTCCGATGGCAACAATAGTGACAGTGAGTGAAACAAATCTCTAAAGACAACGATAAATAGTGCATAATAAGTGAACCCTAATAAACTCGAGGAACCAGCCTCCTCCGAGCCAATTCACATATTTAGACCAAACCGAACAATATCATCAAAACCATGCATAACAGTGTTAATTGTTGAACTGGTTAAAAAATAAATTAAAAAAAAAAAAAAAAGAACGATTTAACCGTGCTGTTATGACATCCGTATGGACATCCGAAGTAATTGAAATTGAAGTATATACTGCTTTTTTCGAATCTCTATACATTATTCAAAGCCAATCAAAGTAGAAATTGGGCCGGAGCGGAAAAGTTACTAAGTTTCATAAAAACTTGCGATAAGATTCGTCGTGCGTCCCGGACATAACCTCAAATTACCGGCACTGTTGTTTGAAGATACAGCCCAACGCTTTTATACTTACTTGTTCTTTGGACATCACGAAAGAGACGCTGGAATATACCATCAGAGGTAAAACAAAGCAAGGCAGACGGAAGCTAACATGCAGGAGAAATCTAATCAAAGAATAAGCCGAGTAATCATTACATGGAATAAAACAAAAGCAACAGTCGGGAATAAAGAGATATGAAAGTAGTTGATAGAGTTGATATGTAAGAAGGAAGAATTAACTCGACTATAGGAAGAGATATTAAACGGTTGATAACCGTATATAATATATATTGCTGTGTTACACTCGACGAATTGGACTAATTCTAATTAAATATAAAGTATTAAAGCTATAGGAAGCTTTACTATATGAAAATGAGTTGTTCACACACACTATTTTCAAATGAGTTCATCCGTTGTTCTTTACGATCATTCTTCGGGTTGTCGTCAGATGGGAATTGTAAATTTTGCATTCATCTGGAGGAAATTTGGCAATGGAGCCGCGTTCATAAGGTTGTTTTAATGCCTTTCAACAATTTTTACTGAGTCTTGAGCTGTAATAACAATGATATTAATGTAAGTGTTTATAATTTTACAGTTCAGACCTATTGTAAAGATTTAAGCATATTAATGTGGTTAATTGGCTGTAAATTGTATTAAATGCCATTGATTTAGCTTGAGAGGCAACTTTGTGTGGTATTTATTTAAACAATGAATGTGTATTTAATTGTTTATCTGCAAAAATAGATAATTTTCATCGACTATGATAGACATTGTAAAATTACTTCAAAAGTATGTAGACATGTAGTACATGTGATATGGATGCAATTCTTCGTTTTTCTCATAGTAACAATGCTGTATTTGTTTATTTATATGTTATTTAAACATGTTTATACATTTTCGTTCAGTTATGTGGAAATTGCTAAGTTATTTCTATTTCTTAGGGAATTATAAGATCAAATGCCATTGACTATACGAGTGACCGGATTTTCTATCCGCACGTGGTCAAAAATAGACATTGAAGGAGCTGAGATTAATGCAATGCAGCGCACGCAGGGGAGGAAGTACGCAGAAAGAATTATTGATAAAAAAAGAAGAAATAAACTGGACATCAGGTTTGGTAGTTGTTAATTAGATTAGTTTAATTATTAATTGCATAAATTTATATTTATTTGCTGATGACAGTTAAAGTTCTTGAAAGGTTGTTTTTCAATTCATTTAATTTTTCAATTCATCTAAATTTTATTGACCGAAATGTAGCTTTTCCTTTGCAGTTTCCTTTAGTAATTAAGATATATATTTTTTTACGAATTCAATGTTACAATGCCCAATTATTTCAATCTTGTTCTTATTTAACTACCCTGAGATTTAATTATTTCAACTTTGCTTTTATTTAATAAATTTCGTATTTGATTTTTATAAGGGTCTCATTTAAAAAGTAGTGCTGTCCGAGTAGTTTATTTAAATACAATTTGTTGTCGATTTGTACATGTCATTGAAAGCACAACATTATATGTGCATTATTTTATCCTGTGTATATATAGCAGATTATTTATCCCTATCTACGATTATTACTACATTTAATAAAGGAACAACACATAGCAACAAATTTTGTCACCGTAACGTGGGGCATTTATATTTATATTATTTTTCACCCGATGCTCCGCAGCAACTATTTTTGGCGCCCAACGTGGAGCATTTATATTTATATTATTTTTTACCCGTTACACACAGCAATATATATGTATATATATATATATATATATTAGCATTGAAGGCGCAATGGGACACCCATGGGACACCATTCCCAAGAGGAATTATAGGAACGAAGAAAACTTTTTGGTGTCACGGTACGTAAAGAGCCTTAATGTATCTTATACTGTAAAATCTGTTATTTTACAATACTTCTGAGACGAGTCCAAAAGTGATAATATATTCATGCTTAAAGCAGCCTTTTTAAATACACCAGAGTTTTACTTTTGTGGCACAATAAAAACAAACTGCAAGAATTGACAACGATAGAAGCGATAATTCGACGTTATATCTGGGACACACGTCGAATCTGATCGTAAATATTTCATTTTCATTCTTCTCAACTCTCACCTGCTCTTCCAGACGCTGTTAATACATACGACAGAAGAGAATCGGCGATCAAGGAACTCGCAAGCAGATTTTAATTGGCTGAAACGTACGTGCGTACAGCCAGAATGGTATGATTGAAAAAATACCTGAACATTTTTGATATCCAATAATTTTTCCGGCTTAATTACAACAATGAACGATAAATATAGCAATTTCTGTTCAGGGTTATACATTAAATCAAATGATTCATATAATAAAAATTCGATTGTATTTAAAATCGTAAATATTACGTTGGACGTGTGTAAAAAATATATACGACTATCTGTAACTTACCATTGTTTTTAAACTACTGTTTTAATACTACACTCGTAAAACATGAAATAAAAGTAAATATCATTAAAATGCATTTAAGTAAATATTTTATTAATTATGACAATTATTTCAATCATGGTACATTAAATATATGTACTGTGCGTTACGCAACTTATATTATTAACGCAGACATTTAAAACTAACAAATTATTTTACTTTTACACTGATTTTATTTTTTTGTAGTAACATTTAGTAATATTTTTTTCAGTGTAAATCTACCCAGTCAACACTAGACATACCCATTCAAATATTATTTTCTATTTAAACCAATATATTAATCTAGCGCTTGAAGCGTTTAGAATCGGAAAATTATCAAATAAGAAGTTTTTTTTTTAAATCGGGAGTGATATATTAAAATCACAAATAGTATATTTTATGTGTTTATTATGTTTTTATAAAATGTTAATTATATGTTAATAAAATAGATTTTTTTTAACTTTCATCTTGTAAGGAACTACTAAGGAAGACTACCGTTTACATATAATACGTGGACATATGATCCACATGTCTAAATACAATAGAAAAGTGTATACAAATAGGCATACATTCCATTTATTTATAAATACATGCATACTGCCTAGTTTGAATTGTAATGCAACTTCGCATCTTTACATATTCATCTTTGAATACTGTTTTACAACGGAGTTCCACTACTCCTATAAGTGTGTTTTATTTACTTATCGTTTGTCGTAGAAGCTCATTTTTTTTCAACTTTCTAATTTCTAATTCGATAAGTGAAAACGGTAATTCTTTGTCCATTTCATAAACCAGGTGAAGCCAAATGTGCAAATGTTTCTTTTGCAAAATTTTGATTACAATTCGTTTTTAATGAGTATAATGGATATTTATGAATACTTCAGTATTATACATCATGATTCGAAATATGTGCGAAAAAGTTTAACCACATATAGCTGAGGTGATTTAACCCCTAATACACCTAGTTATACTTTTTTTAATTCGACTCGGTTACGGAGATGTAGGACTTCAAAGCTTTTTACATTGATTCACTGATATATAAATATCTTTTCTATTTCTTGATTGTGATAAACTCTGTTGTTTTGAAAGCTAACAACTCAAGCTCAATTTCCAGTCAAGAACAAGCAATTTTCCATTTAAACGTATCAACAAAGAGAGTAGTGGGGAAATTTTCTTTTCGCAGTATGTTGTTGCAACTAGACTTACTTTTGTTTCATTTTCTGTGATTACCGCACCAACTTGAATGGCTGACTAAATTTATATTGTTTTCTAAATATTTGCAGAGAATTCTTAAAGTAAACAATTGTTTAAAAATAGGGCGTTACAGAGAATAACGTTCCACACACTGACAAACACTAAAAGATTTATATAAACAAATTAGTTTTCATGCAATTTCTAAAATTTATGACATGTTGGTAAATCAACTAAATATTTTTGATAGTGCCTATACAGCGTGTTGTGAGAATCCATAGGGAAATTCTACAATACAAAATGAATTTTCTGTTTTGTTTAGAATCTTTTTGTTCTCCTGTAGTTTTATCGTATCTGCGACGGTTATTGAGAAAAAAAAATAAAAAACGATTTTCTGTATTTCGCTAGACGAAATTAAAAATTTTAAAATGGTCTAGTAGGCTCTGGCTTTATTTGGATAACCTCATGTTTCCATTAATTTTAACAGTTTAGTCGGCACTACCTGTTAATAAATTAAAGCTGGGATGACCCGGTTTTTGTAGCAACGATTTATTAAAATACAAAAACCAAAACAATAACCATAACAAGGAAACACAACAATTGTTAAAAGTGACCTCCTCCAGCCCTTATACATGCTTCCGCTCTTCTTCTCATTGATGCCCGTACTCTTTCGAACACCCCCGGAGTATTTCTTACGGTTTCAAATGCATCTAATATTCGATTTCGTAAGTCATCAACGGTATTCACTGATGTTATACACTAGAGATTTGAGATACCCCCATAGGAAAAAATCTAGGCTATTTAAGTCAGGGGACCTAGGGAGCCATGACTGAGCTCCACCCCGTCCTATCCACTTGTTCTCATACACTTCACTTAAATACTCCCGAGCCAAAATAGAAAAATGTGCTGGGGCGCCATCGTGCATATACCACATTTGATTTCTCAGCAAAAGAGGTAAGTCTTCGAGTAATAAAGGCAATTCGTGTTTCAAAAAATGCCTGTATGAGTGACCAGCAAGTCGGCCAGACAAAGAGAAAGGACCAATCAAATGATCCCCAATTATACCACCCCATACATTTAATGAGAACTGCTCTTGAAAATGCGTTTCTACAATTCCATGTGGATTTTCTTGAGCCCACATCTGGTTGTTATGAAAATTTGTAATAGAATTCCTTGAAAAATTGGCGTGGTCGGTAAAAAGGATTTTACAATCAAAATTGGGATCTACTGCTAGCAGCCTATTAAGGTACCACTGGCAGGAATTAATCCTTAAAGGGAAATCTCGAGGAAGAAGCGCCTGCACCGTTTGAATGTGGTAAGGGTATAGCAGAGAATCACGCAAGATACGCCAAACAACTTGATAACTAATATTTAAATGTTCAGAGATTTTTCTGGTGCTAGTGTCTGGATGTTCTTCTATTTCATTTAGAACAGCTTCTTCGATCTGTGGTGTTATAACAATACGTGGTCTACCTGCATCATTGGTATTCTTATTAAAAGTTCCAGTTTCAAGATGCCTATGAATATTCGAGAATATTCGATGAACAGGTATCATTCCATTGGGATAGCGCTCCATGTACAGACGTTTGGCTTCTCTTGCATTTCCATTCGCAAGGTGATAGATGAAATGCATCTCAGCCATGTCAGAATTCGTTAAATTTGGCATTGTTACGAGATTGTAACGAGTATTTAAAAAACTTTACACCTTACAGTTTACAACTTAAACCTTTAATTTATAAACATATGCAGACACAAGTTACGATTTCAAATGCAAACTGTCAAAATTAATGGAAACATGAGATTATCCAAATAAAGCCAGAACCTACCAGACCATTTTAAAAATTTTAATTTCGTCTAGTGAACTACAGAAAATCGATTTTTATTTTTTTTCTCGAAAACCGTCGGAGATACGAAAAAATTACAGGAGAACAAAAAGATTCTAAACAAAACCGAAACCTTATTTTGTATTTTAGAATCTACCAGCGGCGCATCGCAAAAAAGTTCAGGGGGAAAAAAGGGGGCGTGACCCCTGAAAAAATATCTCCCTGTAGATTCTCACAACCATTTGGCACGCCCAATGATGTAAGCCCTGCGGCGTAACCGGTATTCCAAATTTGAGCTAAATATCTCAAAAACTGCAGGAGCTAAAAAAAAACTAAAAAATCTTGAAATTTCAACACACTGTAGATCAGTAACGAAGCGTTTGCGGACCTATGTTTATATGAATTTTTAGTCATGAAATAAGCCAAAGAATTACCTCCTTCCGTATGTACATGATATTTAGGAACACACTGTATATATCCTATCCCAAAATATTTTTTTTAACTCTGAGATAAAACTGATTAGTCTTCACAAACTCACCTTGTACATGTAGTGACAATTCTACTATTATATTTGATTATTTTAACAGAATAGTACATAAATTATATGGATACGTTTCTCCGTAAACAAAGGTGGAAACTGCGTATAATTACGAACATATCAGAGTATGAATAAACATTGTTAAATAACAAAATTCTTAATAACAATGTTTTCCCGCTACGACCTTGCGTCTTGTAACTACGTTGTAAGTTCAAGAGTGTTGTGTATCTCTGTGAGAAAAGACAGAATTTTCCAGTGATTGTATCTATTTACTGTAAACAATAATAGAAGCACTGAGTGAGATTGCGAAAATCATAAAAATTATTGAATGTTACGTTTTCACGTGATGTACAACGTGTGTTTCTGTTTGTAATTATCCTAATTTGGAACTATAAAGCATAATTGAATTGAATTGCTTCTTTTTATACCCTGTTTAATTGTCCAACGTTGTATTATATGAAATGTGACTCTTCACAACGTCATTAAGCTAATTGTGCAGACACATCCTACATAATTATTATAATTTAGTTGCAATTACAAACCTTAATTTGCGAAATATTCCAACGATTACTATTTTAATTTTCAGATCTAGCATTAATTCAGGATATTAGCGTTCATAATTCCCGCTGATTTACTTTACAAATTTAAATTTATGCACTGATTTGAGATATTAAATCTGATAAGTGCATAACATTCTTTTTTGACACGTAAATTACACAGGTGGCAATGTTATTCATTCGAGATTCCATTAGGTGTTTACATTTCTACTTTTTTTAAGCATATTAATATTTCAAGGTCTATAATAATGGCATAGGTATCTACCGAATCATGTGATACTGATATTATTCATTCTCGAAAGCCAGTGTTAGAAATTGCAGCATGATAGAAACTTTATTAAACTATCGACCTTACACACACAATTTACTTCGACAGTAAAAATTATCAATGCTGATAACCTATGCAATAATGCAAAGATTCATTAGAATAATTAATTACCCGAAAAATAATGCTATAAACGAATTTTCCGTGTATTTATGTTTTGTTTAAATTTATTTTTCATTAAATGTGTTCACTTTTATTCAGTAAATAGATTGTTTTAAGAAGACCTGTAACAAGCAAATTGACTTTTTCTGATCTACTATCTAGTAGTTAGTCTCTGGAAAACTTCAAAATCAAGGCAACCTAACAATAGAAAAAATACGAATTTACCACACCATCAAAACTTTTTCTTTTCTTTTCAATCCACTACAAGCGCCTTGAAAGAAAGCTGCGTCTAATCTTTCAAATTGAGTGGGAAAGCTTTGCCTGCAGGTTTAATTAATTAGCAAATAAACATTAGGGAGAGCTAAATTAATAAGGCCGTACTAGTTGGTATTTTTGTTGTTTCACAAGCTTGCAACTGATTTAATTATGATAATTATAAGTTGGTCTCTATTTTGAATTGTTTAAAAAGAGACCATTTCAAGACTAATTTCTAAATTCTTAAAATATTCCAGATAGCGCTCTCACTATGGCGATCCCAGAATCGATAAAAAATAGAAGGTCGATAAAATGGGTATCTAGGGACTAAATAATTTGCCAGTGCCAGAGTGTGTTTCGTTTTCGCAACATCAAAAAATCAGCAAAAGCCTTGCACTTTTCTATAATATTTACAACATTATACCTTATCAACATAGATCACAATACTCACATGTTAGGAAAACTCTACATCTGCACTTATAATACATTTTAATTTTTTTGATTATTTGCAAACATTTTCAATTTCTTCTTTCAGAGTTATTACAATACAACTTTTGCTATTGATGGCTGGTACTGTTTTTCTTTTTAATACCAAAGATTTGGTCCTCTATACTATGTATTTGTATAGTGAAAGTGAAAGCGGGTGATTTGACAAATTTTATTTTTTTTTATTCGCAGGACCGTAGCTTTTAATCTGGGGAGTTCCATAAAAAAACCATGCAAATACGCCATACCATATCCATTTAGAATCCTTAAAATACTGAAAATCCATGTAAAAAGTGCCTTAATAATGTAAAGATTGTTACAGACATCTCTTCAAATAAAAGAACTGCAACAGAAAGAAGTTTAGAAATTATTATTTCCTCCCAATACTGTAACACAACCCAAACAAATATTAATAGTGTCAATTTATTGTGTTTAAATAGTGACAGCTTGTTTTATTTAATGATTGAATATTCAATGATATATTCAACCCCCTGTTTCATACCGTTTTCAATACCTTCATAGTGAGCACCTTGTCAGGTAGAACCAGTGTAGTGGAAACAGATTAGTCTTTTCAAAAGAATTTCCCTACTAAAAACAAACACCCACAGAAGTGTTTTAAATAGAAGGATATAATTCGAAACAACAATGATAGCATAATTTGCAACAACAACAAACAAGAGTTCCTTTATAATCTGTACGCGTTGGACTTTACTTAGTGGACGATTTGCGATTACAAACCATCGTACAAGAATTTTTTGAAATAAATACAATATACAGAAATCTCGTGTAATACAAAAATACTTACACGCCCCTTTTATATTGAACGTTATAGTTCAATATTTTTAACAGAAGTCATAAGTTTGTGAAGATTTGAATTGTTATGGTAAATGCTACACCTGGAAAATGTTAATACAGCATACGCTCGATAACGTGAACTAATTCAGACCCGAGTGTGTTCACATTATCGAAATGTTTACATTAGCGAGCGTGATTTTATTAATCGGCAAATTATTAAAAGAAACGTTTAATAATACAATTAATATTTTTTTGCTAATTGTATCACTCCCGCACCTAGTGCAACCTCGTCTATGATTTTCGCGTTGACACTCAATCTTAAACACTTTCTTTTATTGGATGTGAATGCCATAGTCGTAATGCATACACGCATGCAATATGCCTGGCTTAAGTTTAACAACGACTAAAATGAAATTAGCACTGTTCCTACAAATAATTTGCTGAGAGTCACGTATGAACATCATAAAAACAATAAAAAAGGAGGTGTTTACGTTATCGAGCTGTACAGGTTGTTTGCGTTATTTGGCGTTCCAATTGACCCTATAGTAAGAATTTTGTGTTTACATTAGCGCGATGTTTCCATTATCGGGTATCTACGTTATCGAGCGTCTGCTGCATTCACATTTCCACTGGAAATACGCAAACACATGACCAAATTTGATTAGGTAGTTAAGAAAATGTACAAAATTTTAACACTGGAACAAATTGACAGAAAACACAGTCAAAATATAGTCATAGCCCATAATAATGCTTGTAATTTAAAGCGACAAAAGTATTTCGGCAAGAATTTAATTCCTTATCTGCAAATCTAATTCTGAGATAACGAATTTTAAACAGTCGGGCTTTTAAATGTCTCCTAGCGTAAGATTTTTATCTAAAGTGGATACCACTTAGCAGCCTTGCTGTTGAATGCGATTTTTAACTTTTACATTTAAATTGCCGATAGAAATCTATAAATCAGCGGCGAAATTCTCGATTAACAGTAGCAGCAGTCGATTTGAAATTGTGAAAGCTAGTTAAACTAACCATAATTATAGGTAAAAACAGTGGATTGCGCGCCGCTCTGGTTCTCCCGGTGCAATGCTCTCCACACTTCACTTCCTACAGGCGATAATCGCATACCTCGTACACCATATTCAATGTTAAAGCCTTAATGGTACGTACCTACCATATCACGGATACCGGAACGTACTGTATTGCACCGTAAAAAAACGCCGTCCATCCGGCTTGTCCATTTTTATCAGGGCACAAATGAAGGCACGGAGGCACACTAGGCTGTCTTTAGTGTCGTTCTACAAACCCCAGTTTGTTTTGGTCATGTAAACTGGAAAAGCTACATAGAAACTGGGTTAAAAGGTAGTTGGTTGGTACCGTAATACGGGCTTGCTAGGTCCGCCTCGCCTACCTCCGAAGAATGGGCACATATGCCCACACGCCATTCCATATGCAAAATAATTGTATGAGCAACTTACAGAGCGATCGGTACGAGATTCGCACGTGGGCTCACCTCTAATCCCTCTAAATCAATTCGCTTTTACGAAGAAGTGCTGAAATAACGTTTAGTTGCTTCAAGCCGTGAGATCTTCCCATGGACCGACGCGTTAATTACCTGCATTGCATAAGCCAAATTATATAATGCACACGTATTTGGTAATATGTATACGTATATACAAATTTCCCCTTTTAAATATCACGAGTACCTCAAAGATACATCGAAAATTTTGGCGGCCGTACCACGAATATCATTAGAATTGGTTATAAATGGTACGAGGGCACAGCACGACTACTATTTCAAACAGCACTACATATGAGTAATAAGTGATATCCACATTCTCCATACAACTTCGAAAACGAGCGGTATACAGGAAATAAAAGCATTAACATAATTAATCACATTTACAGATAGTACGAGAGGAATGCACAAGTACTATTTCCAAATGTGTGAGTGATAACAGTTACAATTTTTATAAAACTTTGAGAAAAAAATTAATTCAACCAATTACTCGTTTCAGAAACACAAAATGCCCCCCCAAGATCTCCAGATTTTGATCCCATTAGACTTCTTTCTAGGGGATCACTTAAAATCTGTTGTCTACAAAAGTCAGCTTCAGTCCATCGTACAACTGCGACAAGGATTTCAGGAGTTCCGAGCTATTCTGCAACAAAGCTTCCAAAATGTTCGGAGAGAATTTGAGAGTAGATTGCCTAGACTGTAAGCTCTAGAGAATAATGGAAATCGTTTATATTTTGAAAATTATAATAATAATAATTGGTTCAGAACCTTCTGTTTTAATTTTTTAATTTTTCAAAACGAGCCAGGAAAATAATGTAGTACTAATGAACAGCATTTTATAAGAGCTCTCAATGAGGTACCACGAAGTGGGTGAAATTTAGAGGGTTAAAAGGAGAAAGTTACCTTATGAGTCGTGATGATTCCTCCTCCATGTTGTAAAAACATTTTGTAGAAATGTTAAATACCTATTTTACTTCCAGGGTTATAACACATTTTTAATTTTCACTCTGTGTAGCACGAGTACTCTTTCAAAGAGCAGTAAATATGAGTACTAAAAGTTATCTACATTCTCAATACAACTTTGAAAACGAGCGTATAGATACAGGAAAAAAATCGTAAAATAATTGAACTTTTAAATAATTTTTTACGCAACTTGAGACACATTTACACATAGTACGAGGGCGCTGACCAAGTACCTACTATTTCCAGGAGCAACAGGTATGAGTGATAACAGCTACAATGTTTATAAAATTTTGAAAGCGAGCGAAAATTAATTAAACCAATTAATTTTTTAAAAAATTTTTGAGATAAAGGTAAGAGCATGAGGGCGAAGCACGAGTGTCATTGCTAAGCGCAGTTGATATGAGTAATAACTGGCATAAAAACTATCCATGTAACATTGACTACAAACAGTATACAGGGAAAACAAGCATCAAAATAATTAATTTTTTAAATAATTCTTCGTACAATTTGGTATATATAAATAGCACCAATATAGTATATTAAAGAACTAGTTTCATAAGACCTTTTCTTAAGGCACGAGTCCAAGTTTTAAAACGAGACGCGAAGCGTCGAGTTTTTCAACGGACGAGTGTGACAAGTGGTCTTATGAAACGTGTTCTTTATACTATTTTTTCTATTTAGGAAGTTTAAGAGTATTTTAAATAAATTTATGTAGAAAATTTTACGTCAAATCGATTACTAGGGAGTTTTTATAAACACTTATGGCAGCACTGACAGGTGGCTGAAACTGACATTTCAAACTTTCAAATTCAAATCGAACTACCAACATCATAAAAAAACAAACTAAAAACAGTACGATTATAGGCCTCCTTAACGTACTGTTTTTAAGCTAAAACAGTGCGCTTAGAACGGCTTTATAAAACCGAAATAGAAAAATACCATTTACTAACACAATATATATATGAAGTCATATAATTACTACATTATCCTTGAAACTGTGAAACCAAACGGAAAGAAATTGATAAGAGATGCCTTTAGTCGAAAATTGTCAATATACAAATGTTAAATTATTGTCAAATATTGCAGTTTTCTGAGATATGCGTTGCCAGAAAAAAAATCTTGATGTTATTTTGATAATTCATGCCAAGTACTTCAGAACTGTAAAAAAAATTACAAGATTTATTGGCTAATTGTCTAATAAAATCTTGAAGCTGCTTAGCATACTGCTTAATTAATTTCATTTCCATAGAAAAATACCGCTTATTAGGAATTATTATATTTCATGAATAATAGTTCCTATCATGCCATTAGTTTACAAATAATTTATTGCATTGAATTCTAATGTCATTTTTTCCAGGAGCTATATATTACACTAAACTTCCTCATAATTACTAAACTTCCTCATAATTTGCTCTGACAATGTTTAAATGTTAATGAGAAAACCGGTTCGCTTCCTTTTCATCTTAATTTTAAAGGACACTACCCTGCATTCTTGTGGTTCACAACCGACCTACTCATAAGGCATACATGTATTAGACACTCTGTAAGCTCAATACCAACAATAAATATAATAAAAACCAATGTCGATTCCCACAAAATTTAATAAATGAACTTATACATTAAACAACATTATAACAACCAAACCGCAACGCCGGCAGGTCAAAAATAAATAAAAATAATTACATGGAACGTCAGAATAACATACTATTTGGTTACTACCTTTGATGTTAATTTTTAAGTACTATGTGCTAATGTTTTTTGGTCTGAAGATGGGTTATAGCTAACCTGAAAACGTTAATTACAATTGTATAAGTTCATTTATTAAATTTTGTGGGAATCGACATTGGTTTTTATTATATTTATTCAGTCTATCCCACTATGAGCCCTGGGACTTCAACGAATTTATTACTCAATACCAACGGTATATTCTAGATAATTTTACTCAACAGTGGAATCCTAGAAGTTGTAGCAGATACCTTATATAATTGTTTATATTTTACATTCTTAGACAAACTATCCAAAAAAATCTGGAAAAATATAATTTCCCATGTATTTTACCTTAAGTTCAGTTCCCCGGGAAACGCTGTATACAATACATAGTGTTTCTTATACTAAGAAGTAAGATTTGGAGTTGGAAACACCGTAAACAGTAGTTCTTATCCTAGTTACGTACACGATGAAATATATTTGTAATTTTGCATTTTAATACACAGGTGACAAGGTACATATTTAAAGTTGATATTTTAAAATACCCCCTCCTATGGTATATAGTTATATACTAATAGGCCATTTTTAAGCAAAACTTGCAATTCTACAAAAGCTTTCCTGTTTTAATTTAATAAAATGTAAAACACTCCTTGTAGGATGCTCTTTGCATAAAAATAATACAGTGTGTAAACAAGAGCCACATCCATGGGAATCCTTTTTTAAGATTCGTGTATTTGCCAAAGGCAATTCCATGATTCCCATCCCACCCAGCTTATTCTGGCTCAGCACACATCGTGCTTTTCACCCTTGAAACCCCCCATGCCCTAGATACTACAAACATCCTGGGAAAGTGCAATGCTCAGGATTCGAACCTGAGCTACTTTGGTAGAATAACTCCGAAGCCAAGCGCTGCGGCCACTACTCTACCGCGATCCCGGAAATCTCTTGAACAGTAGGAAATGGAGATCCGGTAAAATGTTAATAATTCTTTAGAATCTTAAGGACTATTAGGATTAACATTCAAATTCTGCAAATTGTCTTTGGTAGTTAGTACACAGTGATAAATGCAAAATACATAGCAATTTTTGGTTTCTACGGATAATTTGCTTATTATCAAAGACACCGTACAGAGGTTTAAACATTGTTAAGGCACTTTTTTATGAAGATTGCAAATTTCTAATTAATTTTTTATAGGTTGTTAAATTTTAAAGGTATTAACATCAACAATGTTTTTTAAATACGCATCCAAGCCGACAATGGTCTGATTGGATAGTATTTTTTCCCATTTCTGTGTAGTTTGATGGGTTTATTTAACAAATAACAGTTATAAAAGAAAATTATGTTTATATTAGAATAATCAATGAACACAAAAATAGAAGACTACATCGGTTCCTGTTGCGGTTATATTGGTTCACCTTCACAAATACAAAGCAATCACAGTAACCGTTTTTTCAAAGGAAACTAAAAAGTAAAAACAGAACAAATGATTTATTGATTTGGTTATTTTTTAATTTCGTGGATGATTTCAACACGCTGTTGTACTGTAAAATCCGTGACAATAAACAAAATTCGAAAAGAACTGAATACACCTTAAAAGTTAATTAAAATATGATTTACAATTCGATACAAAATAACATCCGTTCACATATATTATTTTTTTAAGTGTTTATAATCCCACTAAGATGGCGGTACAAGACAAAATAAAAGTGAACAATAACTTGACGTTTTCGTATTCGGACTTTTGATTTCGATAATGCACAGGAATTCAAAATTACACGACGTGCATTGATGAGTAGTCGTGAGTAGAATATTAAATCCGGGCAGGCTCTGAAATCGCTGAATGGATAATTCAAATTGAAGTTTCACTGAATTTAATGATGTTACAATTTACAATTTTATTATCTGGAAACTTTTCCCACAGAACTTTCGCACATTGCTGGATTTAATTTGACCGATATTGATCTCGTGCTAATTAGTGTCTTTCAATCTGATGGTATTTGTCGAATCCACGATTTTAGCAGATAAGGGAAGTCTTATAATAGATTTTTGCTGTTTAAAGCTTATGTTACGCCGACAATCTCATACGGTGTAATAGAACAAAAAAGTAATCGCGGTCGCTCGTAGTTTACAAACCGTGTGTCTTTGATTAGTGGCTGACAACTTTTATTCTAATATTGCCGCATTGTATCAATGCAATTGGCACATTAGCAAAATTTGTATACCAACAGTAAAGGCAACACAGTTTTTAATCACACCGTATAATTAATTTCTGGAATTGTTTTTAACTTTTCTCACATCCATACTTCGTTCATCAGATCAGACAACGTTTAAATGGTTGTCTGATCTGATGGATTACATTTACGCTGATATGCGTTACATATATTATAAGACAACTCCAATATATTTTTAATTATACAGTGCGTATAAATAAATTATATCAGTTATATCTTTTATTATTTTTCACAACCCTACTTCATCTATTGAATAAGATAATATTTTCGTCCCTTTTTTGTGGATTAAATTTAATCTAATATGGTCAACATAAATACGGCAACCCCAATATATGTTTAATTATACGGTGCGTATAAATAACTTATCACATTTTATAATTTTTACTATTTTCCACATTCAAACTTCATGGATCAAATAAGATAAAATTTTCGTTGTTTTCCCATGGCTTGCATTTACGCTAATACGTCCAACATAAATGAGCCAATTCCAATTATTTGTAATTATACGAGGCGTATAATTAAACTATCTCAGTTATATCTTTTATTATTTTTCACAACACTACTTCATCTATTGAATAAGATAATATTTTCGTCCCTTTCCTGTGGATTAAATTTACTCTAATATGTTCAACATAAATACTGCAACTCCAATATATTTGTAATTATACGGGACGTATAATTAATTATTTCAGTTATAATTTTTCCACATCCCCACTTCATCTATTGAATAAGATAATACTTTCGTCCCTTTCCTGTGGATTAAATTTACTCTAATATGTTCAACATAAATACGGCAACTCCAATATATTTGTAATTATACGGGACGTATAATTAATTATTTCAGTTATAATTTTTCCACATCTCCACTTCATCTATTGAATAAGATAATACATATTTTCGTCCCTTTCCTGTGGATTAAATTTACTCTAATATGTTCAACATAAATACGGCAACTCCCATATATTTGTAATTATACGGGACGTATAATTAATTGTTTCAGTTATAATTTTTCCACATCCCCACTTCATCTATTGCATAAGATAATATTTTGGTCCCTTTCCTGTGGATTAAATTTACTCTAATATGTTCAACATAAATACGGCAACTCCAATATATTTGTAATTATACGGGGCGTATAATTAATTAAAATTTTTATTGATTGTATTCCGAAACAAGCATCTCTGGTTCCTAATACCATCAATAAAAATTTAGAGATTGCAGTATTTTGTGATATGTATTTTGAGTTGCCTATTTTAGAATGGTATGTCCGTACTCTTCCGTGAAAACCCCTGTATATCCCGGAAACCATATGAACGACCTCGTTTAACATTACAGCAATACAATACTGAATTACTAATTAGCTGGAAGTTTATATTTTCACTTTTCTATCTTCAATTTTCAATTGTGTTAATGATATTGAAAAGTTGATGATGCAAACAATGCGCCCAGTTCATCAAAACCAAAGAATAATTACACGGATATATAAAAATAGTATTTACTCTCAATGAAATCCTTGAACTTTAGTAAAATGCGTAAAAATATTGTTAATTTACTATGGTAAGAAATGATAATAAACAAATTTTCTCCAAATGAATTCTCAGATCTGTAGTTCAATTTTACGCGATTATCTGTTTTAATTAAAATAGTTTTTTTATTTCTTTCATATAAATTAATTTTAATTCAGCCATTGATAGTTTAAAATTGGAAACCTTTGCAATAGGATTTTTAAATCTAATTGTTCATGCATATGATGAATAATTAATTCGAACATTTTTTAATCCTCTCCAGACACAAATGAAATAATTTTCATTAATATCTTAATGCAGAGGTTCTCAAACGTATAATGATCGTAAATTTAATGTCTTCCTTGTAAGATACTATTAAATACATACCCCTTCTGTAATTTTTTACAATTTAATTACACAATATAATTTTTAACAATAATAAATTACTAATGATAAGTTCGTTAATTGAAAAAGCTATTTTAAAACTATCCGACGAAAGCCCACGATTTTAAAACTTGCCTCCAGGTATGTTATTCAAAGCTTCATTAAATCGTAAAATATTTTTCTTGTAACAAACAAATTACTGTTATCACGCCTCAATAATTTCATGTAGGAACATAAAGTGTAGGTGGTGTATAAATATACAAATTAGGTGGCAGGATAAACAGCTCAATAATTATTTGCGTAACATTTTGCTTTACAAACGTAATCATAACCAACGTTCACATTTAAGCTGCACTTTATTTCCGTACAGTTATCTAAATTATAAATAATAATTCTAAAAATACACCTACAAAATATTATTAATCAAAATTAATCATTAATTATTAATTAATTAATTAGACTAGCGTGGTAAATTGCTATAGTGCATCGCTTTTGTCAATTAACGACGACATTGTTATTACAGAGGTCATGGAATAAATATATAGTTACTCTCTTAGAGTATAGAACTGCGAAAAGTAACATTATATCAGCTCGACATCAGGGTCTAGCACTTGATCAATATTTTTCACATGGCTCCGTAAATACAAATTGAGCGGGGTTAAATCGGGTGACCTAGAAGGCAATCGTACAATTGGTCCACCGCGTGCGATCCAACGCCTATAAACTCTGCAGGTTCAAACATTAAATAAGAAGGGCCCCTAACGTGCCGAGTGATGTAACTTCTTATCAAAGCATTTTCAGACATAGGTTTATAGGAACCTTTTCGACCTACTGGATCTCCCGAATACACTGGAGAAATTTTGCCCCATGTTTTAAGAACAGCCTATAATACATGTAACGGAATTCTGTTTAACCTACAAAATTACATAACACTTTTATGGTTCCCTATTTCCTTATCATCAAATGTTGCTTTCCAATCTATAAATTCGATACAAGAAACCATCAAAAAACGCAATTTCCTTCATAATATGCGACATGGGCGGAAATTCTTTTGTTAATTAAAAACATTTTTAATAAAAATTAATAACACCAACTGAACAATGTTTTTATTAATTATCTTTTGTTTAACAAATTAATTAATTATTCAATTAATTACTGATTAATGGAAGCCTTGCTCTGACCTCGACATGTTCTTATCAAATGACAACCTATAATTACGTATTCGAAGTTATAAATTGCTAAAGCCGTTTAGTAACCACTAAATTCACAACAAACTGGTCCCTAACCCAATAAATCAAATAAAATATGTAGCATAAACTAATTTGATATTTTGTAAACCTATTAAACTTCTTTAATTGTTAATAAGCGAGTACTAATCAAACTAGTCTCTCCCACGAGGATTGATCACTATGGGAGAGTAGATCAACAACCCCCCTTATGTGGGAGGCCCTTGCCCAACAATGGGATGTTGCGGGCTAATAAAGAAAGAAAGACAGAATCAAACTAGATGTTTATTTCTGTTGTTTTTTGTGTCACATTTTAGCGCGAAATTCCCAAATACAAACTTCTGTAGTATATGTTCACACACCATCATTATTGACACCGACCTAAAATGGGATTCTATGGTGTAAATATTGTTTTGTAGATCCATGGACATGTAAGGATGTAAAACAGTTGTTAAGTTAGTTGTTACTGTAGTTTAAACTTTTTAGTACAATTAATTATACAACATGATCACAAGATTTTGTAAATACCTAAGATCAATATACCTAGGCAAAGACCCTGCCGAATAAATTTTTCGTTGCACAGTGAGAATTGATAAAATATGAAAACTATACTTGGCGGAGCATTACTTGATATTTAAGATGGATTTTATTGTAGCGTCATGTACCACAAACAAACGATGTACATCAAATCACAAAAAAATTGTTGAGAGGACAAAAATACGCTAAGGTTTAGGAATTTTATAATTTTATATATATATATATATTGCTGTGATATTATAATGGGAGGCTTAAATGCTAATTGGGCATAAGTTCCATTATAATTTCACTATGATCAGTTGTGCGTTTAGTAGATAATGGTATGCAAAAGATGAGAAAAACTCTCAGGATGTTGGATGTAAGGTTGAAGTCGCGGTGTAGTGTTGTGTAGATTGGTAATATTTAAAAATGGGGATTTGACAGCTTGACAGTTTTCCTATCTGTCATAAATCTTGTAATTTCATTGGTTGTCAAGTAAAAGTAAGCTTCTAAATTCGATTAAATAATTGAATCATTCACCTTTGAATATCTGTATCCGATATTCCGAATTCCGTATCAACTAACCTCTTCCCCGGCGGTCAACAATTACTAAATTTTAAAATTAGAGATTATTTTTTGTTTTTTGATTTTTTTTGAATATCATGATAATTGTAATATTAAAAAGAGAATAGAGCATCATCAAATGAAATGTGAGTTTTAATCATCGCTAATGGAAATACATAAGTCCTGCATGTCGGGCAGAGCCAGCAGTCCACGGTAAGCAGAACCAGCCTGGTGGAGATGAGTGCGGTCTGTGTACTGGAGGAGTAGCAGTCCAGGGGCCTAACTTCTGTGTGAAGGTTGGTGCAGATAAAACATGAACTAACTTTGAAGACATTAAGGCAAAATGAGGGTAGTAAAAATTTGCACGTGTTAGTTTTATTTTTTGAACGTTTCAACTTTTTAAACGAGTCGAGGCCACGAGTGGAGATAATTCTCTAATTTCCTGGGACGACAGTTTTGTGTTCGGGCGTTAGTTTTAAACCATGACTTTTATTACATAGTAATATATATTATATATATGTATATATAAAATATATAGTCTGGATATATAAAACCCCGAATTTAATGATGCTGTCTTGGTATTGGTGATGATTAAGAATCCTTAAGACGTTATTATTAGCACCTTAAGAACAGTCAAACCCTACATAATAAATGGCAGCATTTTAAACATCTTTAACGGCCAACACAATCATTGTTACCTAAATTTAAAGCAGTGAAAAGTAGCCACTTGCAGTAAATGAACTGGCCATTTATAAAATGATGACGGTGGAGATGCTTCATATTGAAATTAATCTGTTGGTTACGCTAAAAGTACTGGGTTCAATTTCCAGTACCGGAACATTGGATTTCTAACGGCCGTTCTCCCTCCCAAGGCAATGGCAAACCAGCGAGATATTCTGCCTAGTAAATTTTCTCTGGAGTAGAAGAGTTTACACTTCCCGCAGTTCGGAGCCCACATTAAGCTGTAGGTCCTCTATGTCTGTGGCACTCTAAACGCGCAACACAGGCATAGGAGAAAAGATCGCTACGTCTCGTAAGAGATAAAGCACTCTAAGAAGAAGAAGTTGGTTACACATCTGAATTGTATCTCGATTTTATAATGGTAAGTTTACCAAAAAATGTTAAAAACATTCTCTGGAATTTCTGTCGTTCGGAATCGACGATAAACTGTAGGTTCCCCATGTTTCTACCTTAGCGCTGAGGAAAAACAGGTGATAGAAAAGAGGCCAGTGCCCAGCATTGCTACTTGAAAGGCTGTTGATTAAGATTTACTTAATTCTTGTTTTGATTTTTGGTTAATAACCAAGTATCACTGTATTTGTCCTAGTCATTTAGTTTAATACACAATCTTAAACGCAAAGTTACCCTCTCTTTTTGTTTCGTGTTCTGTAATAATAAAAAACGGGAAATAATAAATTTTGAAGTAAGCGTTTAAACAAACTTGGTGCCTGACTAATTTCCTTTCCTTCTTCAATGCTATTCTAACTCTACTGTACGCGTGTTTTAATACACAAAGTGGAAAATTTGGATGGATTTGAAACACTAATTGGTCCTACCTACTCAAAATCAAACTCCAATTGCGTCGCGGGCATAACCTCAAATTATAGACCCTGTTGTTTAGAACTGTCGTAACGTTCGTAATGTAAGACTTCTAAGGAAATGTAATTAAGTTACTAGGTATTAGGTATGTACTGTATATCCATATTATTATTTACAGAATATATCAAATTTACCTAAAGAACAAAACATCTTAAAACAACTTAAAAAAGCATAATATATTTTTGGAAAAATCAAGAATCCCCATTTCGTTCAATTTTGGCAATAACCAATATGGTTTTTAATAAGCAAGAAATCATATGACCCCTATTTTGCTATTTCTTCTTCTTTCTATAAGTCTTGGACCTGTTGTTTATCTATTTTACTACTCAACCATGCATGCACTGTACGGTACCCTTCACATTCTTCCTCTATCCCCCCTTCTAATAACTTCCACATTACTTGCTTCTCTGATTGTATTATTTCGTTTCCTGTCTCTTAAAGTATTGCCCGGCATACTCTTAGTATTCGCAGCTCATTCGGCCTTAATAAATTTTTGGTTTTCCTAGTGTCTGCCCTTGTTTCAATTGTATATGTCCATGATTGGTCTTAAGCAGGTTTTGTAAATTTTTTGCTTGCTATCAATGATCATGTCTTTGTTTCGCCAGATTCCGTTTCTCATAGCACCTGAGATGGATGCTACTTTGGTGGTCTGTTGCAAAACCTTTTCGTAAACCTCCTGGAGACTTCTATTTTCTTTTTCATGTGCCATGTCCTATTTAGACATCGGCGACTCTTGTTTGGAGGAAATTGTGCAGTTGATCCCCAAGGTGTCTTCCTGCACTGCAAAGTTAAAGCCATTTACGCTGCTCCAGCTCCGCCTTTATCCGTCCATTGATGGGTTTTTGAGAAATGATTTTTCAATTACCTCAACTTGCTACTAGTGGTACCGCTTTCGTGCTGTGAGCTGGATACCCTATGCGGACCAGGCACCATGAGCCACTTGCCGTTAAGGACTTTCAGTGTGGCCGATCATGAACTCTACAGTGTGACCCCATACGCCCTTCTATTTCCATGCCTAGATAATTTAGCTTCATCATCTGCTCTATTGATTGACCGTATTGGTTATTTCGATATGGTGCGACAGTTCGTGTTTTCTACGTTAACTATCATGTTTGATTTTTCTGCATTTGTCTTGAATCGATGTTGTTCGCTTTCTGATATCGGCACACTGTCGACATAGCCTATTGTCTCTATACTATGTGTACCCAGCCTATTATATCCTGTATCTAAGTTTTTCACCTCATTTATATTCAGTGACATGGAAATCGCAACACCAACAAGGGGTAGGATTTTTTTGACCAATCTTGGGAGAAACGTTTAACTACTAAAAGGTTAAAGGGGGTTAAAAGGGTAAAACTGAGTAAAATTTTAAAGAAAAAGAACAAAATATAAACACAATTTTTATTAATAATGGGTTGGACGCCCCTATTTGTTACACACTCCCCCACTCTTTGTGGCATCGATTCTAACAGATAGTCGATTTCCTCTAAAGGTATTGTGTCCCAAGCAATCTGTAATTCGTGCTGTAGAGCTTGCAGCGTCTGCGGAGGATGCAGCAAGTTCCTCAGTCTTCCCCCATAATGTCCCAAACATGCTGGATGGGCGAAAGATCGGGGTGACCATGGCAAGAGATTTACATTATCCTCTGCAAATCGGTCCATAGAACGTCTTGCAATATGGGGACGGGCATTATCCTGCTGGAAAAGTGGGTCTTCCAACTGCTGAAGAAATGGAAGAATATGGAGTTCTACCACCTCATCCACATATTTTAATCAATGTCACTGAGTATATTATCGTGTCCATTACTAACCAGAATCAATAATCTGAGGTTGTCTCCTTGACGTATATACCTGTTGTTATTTGTAGTTCGTTGGGTAGTTCTTTCTTAAATTTTATTGTTGTGCTATTATTGATGTAAAGTTCATATCTTATGGGTGTTACACTGTTTGGTACTTGTGTTTCTTTCAGTATAGTTATAATATCCCACAATCTTACTCTGTCGAAGGCTTTAGTCATATTAACACAACAACCGTAAGCAGGTTTTCTAAATTCAGGCACATTTTCTCTAATTTGTCGAACAATAAATATGGCATCTGTGGTCGATCTGTTTTGCCGAAAGCCGTGCTATTCTTCGTTTATTATCATGTATTTGTCCGTTTCTGATTTCATTATACTAGTAAACAATTTCATCACCGACCCTAATAGCCTGCTACATGATATAATCCTAAATCCATGGCTAGAAATAAATTGCCAAATGAGCTAAAAATTACGACATACATAAGCTGTGGGTTCCAAACTAAAACCTATAGTACAACCAAAACTGCGCTGAAAACAAAAAAAAATACAACACATCATTTTCCCAAACTGGGAGTGATGAATGTAAGATGGTTGCATCAAGCCGATATCATTCTAATACACATAGACGTTAAAACATGCATTTGGATGTTCAATATATATTTTAATTTTTCGTTATAGATGACTTGTTATAACTGAAGCCGTTTGCTACAAGACTTTCACTCTGTATTATGTTTTAACATTGCAGCTTGTTTTAAATAGCGACATATGTGCAGTGGATAATTAGAAACAACCTCAACATTTTATGTAAAGAAAGAGAAAGTACAGTACATGAATTAATATTTTAAATTGACTAATATTAATTGTTTCTTAGGTTTGCATATGTAAATAGTCAGGTTTAGCAGTTTATACGTTTAATAATGTTTTATTATTAATCATTTTTGGGTACACGTTCATCAACTGAGTCATTTGTGTTTTCGAGCCACTCATTTGTAATTCATGAATTCGTTTGCAACACAAATACTTTTCACAGTCGAAGAGCATCATCTATTGTGGCAAAAAATAGTTGTCACAGTTACAGTAACACTTGGCAATAAAATAATATGCAAACGAACTGTACCAGTTTTATTTAACAAATTCAAAACCACTTTTTATAAGGAATTTTATATTTTCGACATACATTTTTTAAAGCATGAAACAGAATTAAATAACAATAAATTTCATAGCAGAACATATTCGCTGTAATATATTTTTATTATTTATATTTATTTTATTTTAACTTTCATGCCGAAGAATGTGAGAAAAACAAGGCGAAATTAGGAAATTACCAGAATATGATACCTAATATACTTCCTTTTCTAATTTTCATTTCGTAGAAAAGGAGAAAAATCAGATGACAGTTCACGTAGAAGATAAAAAATCTAAAATGTCCCTAGAATCTTGTCTAATCTTTCCATTTCAAACCCAGAAAAAAAAATGAGATCAGGTTTAAAATTACAAGGAAACGTTAATTTTCTTAATATTAACTCGAGATCTCTTCTAATTTTCAATCCGATAAATCTAAGGAAAATAATGTGAAGCGTAGAAATCACTAACACTACGCGGATCATCTAATTTTGAATTCGAAAATCCATGGAAAAAAAGATGAAGTTTGGAAATTACAAGTAAATCGTGGTGACCTTAGTATTTCCTTCGGGCTTCTCCCAATTATAGTTCCGAAAAATAAACAAAAATAAGGTGAAATTTACAAACTGCAAGTAAAAGGTAATGGGCTCAACATTTCCTTGGACACTGCTCTAACCGTCGTACCAAAAAAAAAAAAAAAAA
>JABXWE010019047.1:0-10935 GCA_014611495.1 Limonius californicus
TATAGTGGCACTTGAGCGAAGCGCATTTGATAATATTGAAATTGGTATATCAGATGATCAAGTGCAGGCTAAATTAAAAGAGTTGCTATTTAGTATGTCCGAATGCTTTGCTTTTACTACAGGAGAATTAGGTTGTACAAAACTTACTGAAATGCACATAAATTTAGTGTCTGATAAGCCTGTTGTATACAGACCGTATCGCTTGTCCGAAAGAGAGCGCGTAGTTGTACGAGAAAAGGTTGATGATTTATTAAAGGGGGGGATAATTCGGGAGTCGAATTCAAGTTTTGCAAGTCCTATAATACTTGTGTCAAAGAAAACCGGCGACTTTAGACTGTGTGTTGATTATAGAGCTCTGAATTCTCAGACTATTAAGGACAGATATCCATTGCCCCACATCGAGGATCAATTGAATAAATTAGGTGGGAAAAGGTATTTCACAAGTTTAGATTTAGCTCAAGGGTACTATCAAATTCCCGTTGCGCAAGATTCTATATCTAAAACCGCGTTCGTTACACCAGAGGGTCAATATGAATTCCTCAAAATGCCTTTTGGCCTTGCAAATGCTCCCAGTATATTTCAGCGAACCATTAATACAGTTTTGGGGGACCTACGACACAATACCGTGTTAGCCTATATGGATGACATTTTAATCCCTTCGGTGACTGGAAGACGGGTTAAAATTGTTACAAACAATTTTGGAACTTTTGTTAAAAGCGGGATTAAAACTAAATTTGAGAAAATGTAAATTTTTACAAACTTCAATTACTTACCTGGGTCATGAAGTGTCAGAAGAGGGCATAAAACCAGGTCAATTTAAGGTTGCATCTGTAACCAAATTCCCAATTCCGTCTTCTGTACATGAAGTGCGACAGTTTATGGGCCTAGCAAGCTATTTTCGCAAATTTATAAAAGACTTCGCGATAATAGCTAGACCATTAACGCACCTAACTAAGAAAAATGTGAGTTGGGTGTGGGAAGACGATCAACAACAATCTTTTCAGACTCTCCAAAAGTTAATAACTCAGAAACCTATTTTGGCTCTTTATTCAAGTAATAAAGAAACTGAGATTCACACTGATGCAAGTAAGTTTGGTGTTGGGGGAAATTTATTACAGAAACAGGAAGATGGAAGACTAAAACCCATCTCATACTTTAGTCGCACAACTTCCCTTTCTGAACAAGTGTACCACAGTTATGAATTAGAAACATTAGCGGTTGTTGAAACTATTCAAAGATTTCGCGTTTACTTGACGGGAATACATTTTAAAATAGTTACGGATTGTGAAGCCATTCGGAGTACATTTATCAAACGTGATCTGGTACCCCGAGTAGCTAGATGGTGGATGAAAATATAAGAATATGATTTCGAAATTGAATATCGTCCGGGTACCCGTATGAGGCATGTAGATGCGCTCAGTAGAAATCCAATAGCAACGATTACTCTTATTCGGGAAGAAGATTGGTTTTTAACCATCCAAATACAAGATGATGAACTTCAGCACATAGTACAACAGTTGGAAAGTGGGAACGGGGAAAAGCAATTAAAAATCGATTACAAACTCAAAAATGGCCGCCTTTATCGCAAAACGGTACAAGGCGATCGATTGGTGGTCCCCAAATTTGCAAAATTTAACATACTACGCAAGTATCATGATGAGATGGGACATCCTGGGTTCGATCGGTGTGAAACAATTATCAAGGGTGACTATTGGTTCCCTCGTATGACTAGATTCATTAGAAAGTATGTTACAGCATGCTTGGATTGCGCTTATAAAAAGGGTACCTTTGGCAAGTTGGCGGGCAAACTTCATCCAATTCCCAAACCTAGTGAACCCATGCAGATGATCCATATCGATCACGTAGGCCCATTTTCAAAAAGCAAAAAGGGCAATAGCTATTTGCTTATGTTGGTAGATGCCTTTACTAAATTTGTTATGGCTAGACCAACTCGTACATTAAATTCACTGGAAACAATTAAAACTCTAAAAGATGTGTTTAGCATGTTTGGATATCCGAAAAAGATCGTTTCAGATAGGGGTTTAGCCTTTACAAGCAGACACTTTAAAGCATTTACAAATGAAAGACAAATCCAACATGTGCAAAATGCAATTGCTACACCAAGAGCTAACGGACAAGTAGAACGGGCTGATCGTACCATTCTAGATGCAATTCGTACAAGTACAACCAATGAAAGATTATGGGATGAGCATTTGTCACAAATAGTTTGGGGCATTAACAACACCGTTAATTCAAGTACCAAGTATTCTCCTTATCAACTTATGTTAGCTCATAAAGGTAATTTATTAAATAATTTAGAAAGTGACATACAATCTGACACCATTGAACTTAGGCGTGAGAAAGCTAAAGAAAATATAAAAAATGTTTCGAGTAAAATGAAAGAGAGATTTGATAAGAAGCGAAAATTAAGCAAAGGTTATACAAAAGGAGAATTAGTATTATGGCGAGGTTCTAGTACGTATAATACTGCTGGGATCAACCGTAAGCTAAATTCAGTGGACCTTATCGGATAAGTAAAGCATTTGGTACTGACAGATATAAAATCATAAGTGTAAAGGGCATAAAGGGCTACAAGAGGTTCTCGGCAATAGTGGCTGTAGATGCATTACGCCCATATCGAAGTGGTGTAGTTATTGAAAGCGATAGTGAAGAAGACGATGAAAGAGCAGAAGGTGATAGGGATGACTTAGTTGATTTATTAGAGAGTTAAGATGGAGAGGTATTGGCCAATTTAGTGAGGTACCATTAGTGAGTTGAGTTGATGAGGTATTGGCAAATTTAGTGAGGTACCGCTAGAGAATGTGAGAGTAAGAGATAATAGAAGGGTATAACAGAGTATACCATACCTTAATTAGTGGAAATAAGAGTTTGCAGAGAGGTAGGTATAGCAGAGTATACCACACCCTAATTAGTGAGAGAAAGAGTTTGCAGAGAGGTATAACAGAGTATACCATACCTTAATTAGTGGAAATAAGAGTTTGCAGAGAGGTATAACAGAGTATACCACACCCTAATTAGTGAGAGTAAGAGTTTACAGAGAGAGATATAACAGAGTATATCTTATTTTAAGTGAGAGTAATGAGAGTAAGAATACGTGAAAGAGGGGTACAGCAGAGTAATGAACTGTACTGCAATGAGTGATATAAAAGGGTGTATCAGAGTTCTATGAAAGTGATAATGTAATCTAAATTTATTTCTGTTATGTTCTTAGGGAGGACCCTAAGAATCAGGATGGCCGACTGTTACACACGCAGTAGAATGACATCATCATGCCAGCGTGTAAATTGTTATTAAGACATTCGAAGCTTGTGAGTCGTGAAGTTCAGATGTTAAAGTAGCGAATAAAGTAGTATATTTAATTAACTGTGTTTTATTGGGACATTTTAATAGATATAGGTGTATTATGTATTTTGCTCTAATATTATCAATAGTAGACGACCATTAGCCGCCAAATACAAACATATATGCTCTATATTACAATAGCCCTATTCATTTTCGAGTAGTTTAGCAAAAAGATATAATGCTGCTCTCTGTTTAGACAATTAAAAAAAAAGTAATAAGGGCATTTTTGGGAGGGAACATTTCTACAATGCAAAGTATATTACATTACTACAGGATTATTGGTTATGTAGGTAAAATAAAACAATTTTTCATTTTCTCGATCTTAAAAACTCAATTTACTTAACTAAAATAACATTTTTTACTTAACATTAATTTTAATTGCAGGAAAGCATACGTTCATTTTTTTAGATAGTGAACATCTACAAAAATAATACAAACAGTGGCTTCTACAAGTACACCACTTCTTTATGGGGTTGTCGACATAAAATCCCACGAGGAACCAATCATCGAGCACATGACAACAGATTCGAATCCTGTAACCATGTATGGCTGAGTTTGTGTAGTCCTCTTCTGTGCACAAGGCAGAATATCAAAACACTAACCTTTATGTTTGATGTAATTAGAATATGGTACAATTAACAATGCATTAAATACTTTGGTGGTTTAATTAAATCAATAACTTTGGTTTGGACTAGTAAAATATTTGATTTGCCATATACATAAAATACATAAAACAATACTGACTGATCAACACTTAAGGTAGGTAAATATAGAAAGCATATTTCAATGGCTTTAAAATTATATTTAAAAAAGAGATCCTTAGAGATTCCAATCGATAAGATGCGATACTTGCGTAAACCAAAACCTTCAAGCTCGATCGCCTGAACCAAAATTACTTAAACTACCGTCATCTTGATTTGCTAAAGGATCCAGCTCTTTAAACAAGCTCAACCATGACACTTGCGCTTCAGTCTTTTCATTTTTTGATTTTTTGGGAATGCTGGTCAAATCTTTGGGTGCGCTTGAATCATCAGCGGAAGCTTCCGATGGGTTAAAATTAAAGTTACCCTCTTGAATCAACCGAGACGGCATAAAATCACGTAATAAATCAGTGTCAGTGGACAGATTCATTTCTAACAAAGCCACATTGGATAGGGATTTTTCCTCCTCACTCGTAACCTCAGATTTTGCAACTGGTGGGGAAATAAAATCTTCTCCCAGAAGATTGCTAACTTCTGAAGTACTTTCTGGTATCAATTCTTCTCTGTAATGAAAAAATAATAATTGTTATTGTTATTTAACAGGATTTATATGAGACTGATCCATCTCCTAGCGAGTTGAACTTAATACACTTAAAAGAAATAAAAGCTAGAAGTCTTTCCTGCAAAATTCAAATTTGTTTCATTATAGCAACATACAAAGCTAAAGTAAGATATTCAAAACAAAACCAAAGCGTTTATAAAAACCCATATAAAAGTGAAAAAATTTTACTTGAATGGCATAGTGCCCTGAAAGATCAAAGTCATAAGAAATATTTTAAGTTTAAATACTCTTTTTTCTATAAAGAAGTCAAAAAACCCAGTAAGAAACCCAAACAAAGAACCTTGTTTTGTAAAGGTAAAAATCTAAGGCTAGTATGACATGACACAGAATTTTATTCAAAATGTATTAACCAAATTCTGCAAAACATGCAACATGAATCAAAATTTTGTGAGAAATTTCATCTGTGTACATGCGCGAATAGGTCAAAATTACGTTGACATATATGACAAAACTGTGGAAAATAATCATGTGACTGTGGATAATGTAGAATTCTATCAATATTTCATAATATTAGGTTGATGCCCAAGTTCGAAGCGCTTTTATTTATTTATTTTACGTGAACACAATTACGAATGGAGGCGAACGAGACAAAAGAAAGTTGTTAGCGTCGGCGTGGCGGCGTAAACATGCTGCCCTTGGTGATCATTAAAGAATACTAAAAATTTGGTCGTTTGCGCATCGATACGACGCAGATCTAACAACATTCTGCAGATTTTAAAGCATGAATCTACAATTTTTTTCACACAGAATGCTGTACGACACCTATACCGAATTTTGTAAAAACAGTTTGTAGAAACTTTATTGAGAAAATTCTGTATAACATGTTTGACACGAAAACCAGAATTTTGTGAGAAATAGAAACATCTATGAAAAACGGCCAAAATAATCATGTGACTGTGGATAATGTAGAATTCTATCAATACTTCATAATATTAGGTTGATGTCCAAGTTTGTAGCGCTTTTATTTATTTATTTTACGTGGACAGCAATGAATAAAAGATGCGAACGAGATAATAGAAAGTACGGTTAACGTCGGCGCGGCGGCGTAAACATGCTGCCCTCTGTGATCATTAAAAAAATATTAAAAATTTGCTCGTTTGCGCATCGAAACGGCGCAGATCTGAACAACATTCTGCAGATTTTAGAGCAAGAATTAACAAAGTTTTGCACGCCGAATGTTGTACAACACCAACATAGAATTTTGTAAAAACCATTTGTACAAAATTTATTGAGAAAATTCTCCATAACATGTTTGACACGAAAACCAGAATTTTATGAAAAATTCTGTCTGTGAGCATGTGCAAATAGGTCAAGATTACGTTGACATCTATGACAAAACTGTGAAAAATAGCCATGTGACTGTGGATAATGTGGAATTCTGTCAAGGTTTCATATTAGGTTGATGTCCAAGTTCGAAGCGCTTTTATTTATTTGTTTTACATGAACAGCAATTAATAAAGGAGGCGAACTAACTAAAAGAAAGTACAGTTAACGTCGGCGTGGCGGCGTAAACATGCTGCCCTCTGTGATCATTAAAGAATACTAAAAATTGCTCGTTTGCATCGATACGACGCAGATCTGAACAAAATTCTGCAGATTTTAGAGCAAGAATCAACAAAATTTTGCACACAGTATGCTGTATGACACGACACAGAATTTTGTAAAAACAGTTTGTGAAAGGAATTCTCTAGAAAATTGATTGAGAAAATTCTGCATACCATGTTTGACACGAAAACCAGAATTTTGTGAGAAATTCTGGCTGTGAGCATACGTAAATAGGTCAAAATTACGTTGACATCTATGAAATAACTGTCAAAATAATCATGTTATTGTGGATAATGTAGAATTCTATAAAGATTTTATAATATTAGGTTGATGTCCAAGTTTGAACCGCTTTTATTTATTTATTTTACACGAACAGCAATTAATAAGGGAGGCGAACTAAATAAAAGAAAGTATAGTTACCGTCGGCGTGGCGGCGTAAACATGCTGCCTTCTGTGATCATTAAAGAATATTAAAAATTGCTCGTTTGAGCATAGATACGAAGCAGATCTGAACAAAATTCTGCAGATTTTAGAGCTTAAATCTGCAAAATTTTGCACACAGAATGATGTATGACACGAAACAGAATTTTGTAAAAACAGTTCGTACAAAATTTTGAAGAGAATTCTCTACAAAATTTATTAAGAAAATTCTGCATAACATGTTTGACATGAAAACCAGAATGTTGTGCGAAATTCTGTCTGTGAGCATGCGCAAATAGGTCAAAATTACGTTGACTTCTATTAAAAAAGTGTCAAAATAATCATGTGGCTGTGGATAATGTCGAATTCTATCGAGGTTTCATAATATTAGGTCAATATCCAAGTTGGTAGCACTTTTATTTATTTATCTTACGTGAACAGCAATGAATAAAAGAGGCGAACGACATAAGAGAAAGTACGGTTAACGTCGGCGCGGCGGCGTAAACATGCTGCCCTCTGTGATCATTAAATACTAAAAATTTGCTCGTTTGCGTATCGATACGACGCAGTTCTAAACAACATTCCGCAGATTTTACATTATTAATCTACAAATTTTTGCACACAGTATGCTGTATGACACGACACAGAATTTTAAAAACAGTTTCTACAAAATTTTGAAGGGGAATTCTCTACAAAAATTATTGGGAAAATTCTGCATAACATGTTTGATACGAAAACCAGAATTTTGGGCGAAATTCTGTCTCATGCGCAAAGAGGTCAAAATTATGTTGACATCTATGAAAAAACTGTCAAAATAGTCATGTGACTGACGATAAAGTAGAATTGTATCAACATTTCATAATATTAGGTTAATGCATACGTTCGTCGCGCTTTTATTTATTTATCTTACATGAACAGCAATGAATAAAAGAGGCGAAGAGATAAGAGAAAGTACGGTTAACGTCGGCGCGACGACTTAAACATGCTCTATAACCATTAAAGAATACTAACATTTGCTCGTTTGCGCGTGGATGCGACGCAGATCTGAACAACATTTTGTAGATTTTAGAGCACTCAGAATGCTGTATAGCACGACAAAGAATTTAGTAAAAACAGTTTGTAAAAAATTTTGAAGAGAATTCTATACAAAATGTATTGAGCAAATTCTGCATAACAGTTTGACACGAAGACCAGAATTTTGTATAAAATCCTCTCTGTGAGCATGCGCAAATTGGTCAAATATACGTTGACATGTATGAAAAAACTGTCAAAATAATTGACTGTGGATAATGTGGAATTCTGTCGAGGTTTCATAATATTAGGTCGATATCCAAGTCCGTAGCACTTTTATTTATTTATCTTACGCGAACAGCTGTGAATAAAAGATGCGAACGAGATAAGAGAAAGCGCGGTTGGCGTCGGCGCGGCGGCGTAAACATGCTGCCCTCTGTGATCATTAATGAATACTAAAAACTGCTCGTTTGCACATCGATACGAGGCAGATTCTGGACAAAATTTTGCACACAAAATGCTGTATGATGCGTCACGGAATTTTGTAAAAAACAGTTTCTACAAAATTTATTGATAACATTCTGCATAACATGTTTGATACGAAAACCAGAATTTTTTGAGAAATTCTGTCTGTGACGCACAAATAGGTCAAAATTACGTTGACATCTACGAAAAAACTGTCAAAATAATCATGTAACTGTCGGTAAAGTAGAATTCTAACAAGATTTTATAATACTAGGTTGATGATGATTTGAAAGACCGAGATCTAGGACGCGGTTTTCCAATATAGTAGGTTGATGTCCTAGTTCGAAGCGCTTTTATTTATTAATTTTTCCTGAACAGCAATGAATAAAGGAGGCGAACTAAATAAAAGAAAGTACAGTTAACTTCGGCGTGGCGGCGTAAACATGCTGCCTTCTGTGATCATTAAATATTAAAAATTGCTCGTTTGATCATAGATACGACGCAGAGATGAACAAAATTCTGCATATTTTAGAGCACGAATCTACAAAATTTTGCACACAGAATGTTGCATAACACGACAGAGAATTTTGTAAAAACAGTTTGTACAAAATTTTGAAGAGAATTTTCTACAAAATTTATTTAGAAAATTCTGCATAACATGTTTGACACGAACCAGAATTTTGTTCAAAATTCTGTCTGTGAGCATGCGCAAATAGATCAAAATTACGTTGACATCTATAAGAAAACGGCCAAAAGAATTATATGATTGTGGATAATGGAGAAAACTATCAAGGTTTTATAATAATTGTTTACGGTTTTTTACATAATAACGAATCTTGTTATTTTGGCGTCTTGTACTGTATTATTTTTCTGTGTTTTCGGCTACGTTTTTTGGTGTTTATAAGTTATATTAAGTGTGAGCAGGGTTAGCGGGCGCGATGCCGTAAACATGAAGTAAAACATTTACCTTCCTGCCTTCTGTAATCATTGAAGGAATAGTAAAAATAGCTCGTTTACGCATCGAAACGGTACAAATTCTGCAAATTTTAAAGCATAAATGTACAGAATTTTGTGCAAAGTTTTGAACACAGAATTCTGTAAAAACACTTTGTACAAAATGTGTTATCATACTTGCCTGATAAGGAAAGAGTGAATGAAGATGAGATGGTAAAAGTACTTTGATAAAATTATAAATGAAAGAAACAATGAAGAGGAAGTAGTAGGAATAATGATAACATAACGGCTATTAAGACAAAAAGAAGACCAAAAATTATAAGTCTGGGAGTAAGTGGGATTCCAGCAGAACTTGTAAAGCAAGGAGGCAAAGTGATATACTATAAAATATATCAAATAATCAGAGACCAATTACACACTGTCTACAATATTTTAGCAACAGTTTTCTGAAAGAAACTATAAGAATTTACGGCACATCCAATTTACGACTATCAATGTGGATTTGGAAAAAATCGCTCAGTAATTGATCAAATATTTACTTTAAAAGAAATCCAAACCACATGAAAGGCGAAGTGCTTTTAAAAAAGATTATCGATCAAGAAAAAGACAATAACTATATCAAAGTGAAAGCATTACAGAATTACAGAAAAATTTGTTGTAAAGATATCCATAAATCATTAATCAAATACAGTTAAATTTAATGGTATACTCTCAGAAAAATTAATAGTGGGTAATGGTTTAAAATGAGAGAACCCTCTTTACAAAACACCATTTAAAGTTGGAAAATGTTGCTAAAGCAAGTGGTATAAACACAACAGGTGAATTAAGAACATAAAGCAGCGAATCAAGAAAACATCAAATGTATGGTGATGGGGCACAACACAAAGACAAGCCCAGGCAACAGAAGATTTGAAATTAAATCAGATCCCAATGGATCAGTGAATATAGACAGAAGACAGAGTCAAAAGTTTTACATATCCAGGGATGTTAATAGCAGAAGATAAAAGTAATAATAGTATGCGATGAATGTGTGATAACAAAGTCAAAGATTGTATTGCAACACACAAAACTAAGAATACACAAACCTTAAAACCTACTGCAACAGAGCAGAAAAAGCAAAACCTTGTAATATACGAAACCAACTGTTGAAAAAATAATTAATGGGGAAGAAATACAGTTAAGGATGGGAAAAAAAGTAATAAAGAATTACAATTACACAGAGAAGCTTTTTTTTTTTTTAAGAATCGTGGAGTTGGCAAAGGCAACTCCAAGATTCCCATCCCTCCCAGCTTATCCCGGCTCAGCACATTTCGTGCTATTCACAGGTCTAACATGCCCCACCCTTGAAAAACCCCATGCCCCAGACACCACAAACACCCTGGGAAAGTGCAGTGCTCAGGATTCGAACCTGAGCGACTTTGGTAGAATAACTCTGAAGCCAAGCGCTGAGGCCATTACTCTACCGCGGTCCCCAGAGAAGCTGAAACCACCCAATTCGTAAAAGCAAAAAGATTATGATGGTTAGACCACATTGAACAAATAGATGAACAGCTAAATTAGTGTTAAAACCTAACGCACAAACTACATGATAAAGACGCCAAAACTGATGGAAGGGGCAGTAAAAGAGAACCTGGGCACGAAAGGAACAATAAACTGGAAGGAAAAAGCTAAAGACGGTATTATTTATTTAAAAAAAATACGCGTATTTTGTTTATTTTCATGGACATGAAAGTTGCTGTCATTATCAAAAATGTATTTAACCTAATTTAAACGAAACAGGAATGAGCAAACGGTTTCTGTATTCCTTAGACTAGTTTTAAAACAATATTTGATTGTCTTGCAGTGCTTTGTAAA
>JABXWE010019048.1:0-20481 GCA_014611495.1 Limonius californicus
ACAAACAAAATACACAAATTTTAACTTTCGGTTTTAGTTATTAGAGTGGAAACATAAAGGTGCTATAAAGGTTCTTCTTACATGGCCCGTTTATAATTCAACTAAAATTACAAACTTCTTGTTTGATTTAGATTGAAAATATTACAGTTCCGTTATACAAGATATTTCAAAAACAGTTTAGAAACTTTGGTGGGCATTAAAAGAAAAGTTAAATGTCAGTTATATAAGCGGTAAATGATAAACAATTTTAATGCATTTTCCTTCACAATATGCATCTTCAACGAACAGTCTGGTATATACTGATCTGGAAAAACTTTCACCAAAGTCACTTTTCATTTTGAATGAAAGTTATTTTTTAAGTTTTACTGTTAAAAATGTATCTTTACCCTTTAATATCTGGGTAATAAATAAGTTTGACGTACATATTTATCTAATACAGGTCCCCTAGAATAGTGCCATGTAATTTAAAACACCCTGTATGTTATAATATTCAACTTTGTATATTTGTGTTTTGTTGTTGTATATTTTGTTGCATTTTATAATGGATATTTAAAAATGAGAACACAGACTGTGTTTAATATACTTAATAATATACACGTAACTGGTTTTATGTCGTGTATCATCTTTAAAATACCCCATAGCAACGATTTCAAAAATTATATTCTTCTTAGTTTACTTTCCTCTCTTTTTACATATAGAATCCTTATTAGCTTTATTCACTTCTAAATATTATTCTCTTTCTTTATTGGATTGTTTGATCTATTCGTTGTTTATTATTCCCATGCTTTCGATTTTATTATTTGTTTCTTATTTAATCATGTTCTTCTCTGTTACCAATGTTTTTTTGTGGCTAAAATACGCTAGTTTTCTTTTATGCTCTGTATTTTTTTCCTCAGCTTCCTTTTCGTTTCTTGAACTTTTCATACTACGAGGAGTGTTCAAATTTAAGCAGGAATTTATTTATAAAAAGCGTATAATAATATTACAATAACGAGAACTATATTACTTTTCGATATAGTCCCCATGCCTTGCGAAGCTTTGTAATACCTTCGTGGAAAAAGTCTTTGGGTTGCATGCATATCCATTCTTGAACAACGATAGATAACGTTGTTATTTGACTAAATCCCTTTTCTGGTAAAAAATTCTGTTAGTAAAGGTCCCAATGGTTTCAATTGTTCGTGTAGCGGTAAACAGAACTTTGTCTTCTCTTCCGCTTGTTCGTGATCTCTGCTTAACATTGTCGCGCAAAATTGTCGAATAATAGTATTCATTAATTGCATGACGTTCTGTAAGGCTTTGGCTTTGGAGATGTAGTATGACACCACTGCATGCCTGCACGTTTTGACGCTGAAGTAAAATATTCTACCCAGGTTTCATCACTTGTCACAACTGAGTGTAAACTTGCATCTCTATTTCTCTCATATCGCTGCAGTAAAGAAGAAGCGATTTCCAAGCAATTCAACTTGTGTTACTAGATCAGAATGCGTGGAATCCACCTGGTGCTCACTTTACGATACTTTAGTTTATTTTTTATGATGTCTTCAACACTTTCGACACTAATTTGTAAATTTTGAGAATTGATGAACTGTTGCCCATGTATCTTGCTGAATACGGTCCAAGACTTTTTCTTCATTTTCACGATTAGCCCAAGCCGCTTCTCGTACACGAGGCTCATAGCCTACAAGAGTTCTCCCGTTTCTAAAAAAATTTAGAAATACATTGATCGATGTATTGTGCTCGCCATCTTGTAAGAATTTCAGTCGAATGCCACACCTTCATTCGCAAAAAAATGTATTATTGTGCACTGTTCCACTCTACAATGAACAGAACTTTTCGACGTCGTAACTGTGACTTTGTAAATAATATTATAGCGAAACAATTGCCGTGGATAGGTTAACAAGAGTCAACCTCTAATTAATTTAATTTTTGGAATGTCTAGATGCGTTTTTAATTTAAACATTCCTGTTTAAATGTGAACACTCCTCGTATATTACGTTGCCTTGTAAACATTTAAAATTACCTAGAATATTAAGGAATGTTGTATAAATTTCATGGCGTAAGTTTAATAAAACATTTACAGTTGCCCTTCTTTGATTGCAGTTATTCTAATATGTTTAACTAGACAAATAGCTCAGGCCGACTTGTTACACGTAAGTACTGTAAAATATTCACAAGAAATTATTCTGGTATTAAATATATCTCTAATTGTATCAGGATTCGGTGCCAATAGCTTCGGACGGATGGCGGCCAATAATAGGGACATCTCAACGAGATGTCGAGGAGGAAATAACTCTATACAGAAATCCTACCCTAACAGACGAAAACAGCAAACCGGTCAAAGCACAACCGATTCCTGTTCACACTCCAGCACCAGCTTCTGTTACGAAGCCCTATCAAACGATTTCTACAAGCCAAGCAACTGCGTCTTCAATTCCATCAATTAGTGGCAATAATGTTAATTCAGGAAGCATAAATCCTCAAGGTAATGTTATATTATTACATTGTTTAATTTACCTACATTCAGGAATTTTCAGGTATGAAGATTCCCCCACATTCGAAAACTCATCTACCCTTCTTGCTTATGTCAAATCACCATGGACATGGTCCTCATATTCCTTTAACATCTTCTGGGAATAAAGGAGTTTCACGAAGACGTCCAGTTAAACCTCATCCTCTCGGTGGTAAAAGACATGTACAACCAGTAAGAGGACCTGCAATTGCTCATAGTATGAAGCACGAGGTGTATGTTCCAGCTCCTTCCGCAGCAATAGGTACCAAGTTCTATATATTAAAGTTGCATGTTTCGATTATAGTTATTTTTAATTGCAGGAACGTTTACTTTTTTCAATCAAGGTCCTGGGCTGAAGACTCAAGGTGGAAAGCATTTCCAGCCGCAATTTGCTACTCAATTTGGTTTATCTGGAATTCCAGGATTATCAAACTCCAATGACGTTATAATTCAACAGGTTCCGGTTCAAACATTTTTAATTCAAAATAGGAATCCCCTGCAAAATGATAATCTTTTCGTGAATCATAATGATGAGTATACAAGAAATTTGGTGCCGCCGCCATATACCAAACCATATCAACCAGAGAAGGACAAACAGAATGTTTTCAAGCCGAAAGAACAATCGTCGGTGGTCGCTGATCAGTCGGCAAATATTAATAATCCACAGCTAATTATAGGAAAGGCAAAAGAAGCAACTCGACACAGAACAATGGTACCAGAAAATATAATAGTACAATTGCCACCTCCTTTCGATCAACAAACTCAGTTTGCCTCTAACTTAAACCAGCAGAAAACAAAAGAGGATCCAGTGGAAGTTCATGTAACCAAAGAAAAACTCAAAGTTTTTCACAACAGCGTTCCTCTAAACTACAACGTTAATGAAGAATTGTATGAGCAACAATACAATTTTCAAAATATAAATAAACCTATCGAACAACAAAAACTGTATACTTTTGAAAGCTTCCCTGTCATCAAAAATCAGAAACAAACATTTAGGAAACCAACTGAAACGTATCCAGTTTTTGAAGAACCAAAACGTGAAATGTTTAAAAAACCCGTGAGTGAAGCGCCAAGCTTTCCGACGTATGATGTTACAGAGGGTAAACAGTGGCAAGGATTACAACCTTATCTATCAACCAGACCAGCAATGATACGCCAAGAATCGTTTTCGCCACAGCCTCCACCAAGGATGCAACCACAACCAATGGAATTTATATTTTTACCAACACCTTACACACCTGATAGCTCAGTTCCAACTTCTCCAACGCAAGGCGAAATATCGTCAATTTATGCAGAATTAAATCAAAGAAATCGTCCAGCACCTCATGAATTTTCAACTTTGGATCCTAATTTCTTTAGCATTAAAGAAGTTTCGACTCACTATCCAATCGTAGGAAGACCGGAATCTCCTGCACTTTTCTCTATTCCAGATACCCAGCCAAATACCGAATTTTCTAACGAAATCACAACAATGAAAGAAGAAAAACGTGAGCCTTTTCAGATTTATCAACCAGTGGAAGAAACAGAACCAACAGTTCCACCAACGAGACCTCCTCCGGTACGTGATTGGCAAGGTCATGGGCAACGTCAACGACCTCATCAACGAAGACGTAGACCTCCACAACGAACAAGAACTACAACTACCACAACAACGACAACAGAAGAACCAGCTCCTGTTACTGACATATACGAGGTGCACAAAGTGCACAGTGCAGAAGAAAGTTATTCTGCTGAAACTCAGAGACCTCACAGAAGGCGTAGACCAACAAGAGTAAGAACCACTGAAGCTCCTCCAGAAACTACGAAAGCAGAGGAGATAACGAGACCAACGAGACAAAGGTTCCGAACTCGCACAAGACCAACTTCTAGTGCAGAAAGTATCGAAGAAATGCCATCAAACCATAAAATGACGGAAGCAGTGTCGTATTCCGGAGGAATTGTGCAACCTATACAAGATAGCTTTGTTGGCAGTGAGGTTGTTAATCGATTTAGAACTCAACATACGACCGAAGAGCTTCCTGTAAGCTTTGAAAATGAAGTTACAAAAACGGAACATAAACCTGAAATTTCTGAAATCGCAACAGAAAATTATCCAAAATTATCGTTCGGGAAGAATTACCAATCTGTGGAGTCAGAGGAGGATATGCACAAAACAACAGAAAGGCAAACGGAAACACATACTGAGGTTTCTTCATCTGAAGAAGTGGTAACGCATTCTAGAAGAAGGTTCTCTCATCGAACTACAACCACCACCACAACGGTACCAACAACAACAACTACTACTACAGAACATCAAGCTGCTAGTAGCGTTTTGACACCAGAAAATGAAGTCGATTATGATTATTCAACGCAGTCTAATCATTTTGAACCTTTTAAAGAAACCATAACAATTCAAGAAGTCCACAATAAAATTCCTGAGAGTGAAAAGAACGAAGCTACCTTAGCAACGACAACTCCACCAACAACTACAACTACAACAGAAACTTCTACCATAAAATCCCATAGAATAAGAAGACCAATTAAATATGATAATACGAGCCGCCCACGATTTAGTGTTAAGCAGTATCAACGCTTGAGTCAATACTCATCCACCACAACAGAAACTCCTCGAAGTAGTACTACCGAGACTTCCAGAATGCGATTCCTGAATCGCTCTCGAAAACCAATCAGTTTGATTCAAGAAGAAGAACCGACGACTGAAAGAACCAGATTCACACCGAAAGACCCAAGACACTCATCATCGAACACTGGCAAGGAAGCGACCGTAGCAGAAAAGAAAGTTAATACTAGACTACGGCCGTTTGGTCGGTATCGTTCTACAACGGAAGCCACTACGACGCAAAAAATCTCAATAAAACCAAATATATTTTCAAACTTACGTCGTCCACCTATGGTTAGTTTAAGAGCGAGAATTATGAACAAATATAATCGAACGAATGTATTAGAAAAGGCAACAGAAAAGATAACAGAAAAGCCAAATGAAGTAGAAAGTGGTTCTGAAAGTTCTGAAGCAGTTGCAACGACAATAATTTACAACGTTCCAATAGATACCACAACGGAATCCGGCGAGAAACAGAAAGAAGAGAACCAGGAAGAAGAGAACCAGGAAAACGAAACCATAAACGAAGAACTAGAAAATGAGGAAATGGCCAATAAAGAAATAATGAGAAACGAATCGTTCTTACAATCTCAAAGAGTGGCCGATTTAACTGTAGCTGCTCAAAAGGAATACGAAACGCCGGGATTGTTTAAATCTGTTTCGCCCAATACCAGGATAGTACCCAGCTATTTTACAATTTCAACAGATGACCCAATTTTGCCGATCGAGGCGTTTTTCCCAAATTTAAATAAAAACACTAGAAGTGATTCTTAATTATTGAGTAAAGAAGGAACTCATTTGCATGTTGACTTTAGAGTAGGAATTGCGTGTTTGTGTTCTTTTGGCATGTTTCGTTAAATTTGGAATACTAATGAGCAATTATAATTCCGTGCAACGTTTCTATGAAATTTCACGATATTGTTTTTAAAAAGTTTGTATCTAAAGATGAAGTCGTGATTGCACAGAAGGATTATACTTATTGTTAAACAACCAAAGTCTTAAAATTTTGTCAATTGCTTTAAATGAAGAACTTTCCAGAACATAGTTTGATATTTTGCTTAAGAAAATAAGAGCGATTGTAATCTCAATTTAGGGAAATGCTAATCAAGAAGTAGAAGTTACAAAACAGTTAGTTTTACAGCAATGGTTTAATGATAATTCTGCAAAACCTTTTAACCGTTTAAAATTTCAAAATTAATTATTTATTCTGATAATCTTCTAGATGGACAACAAAATAGTTGGATGTAATTGTATTAACATATTGCTTCTTCTCGCCGTCCATCTGCATCTGTAAATAATTTTGTTATATGTGAAATAATTTTCCTACGGTATGTGTGAGTTTGAAGACAATACAGAGAACTGTATGATAAAGTTATATGCATAGGGAGTTAGGAAAGTTTTTCATGTGGTTCTGCTGGGTCCATTGCTATGAAAAATGATGTTGAGCAGTCCTGAGCCATTTTAGTCTTATATCCATTGTTTTACCAAAAAAGATATTAACAACTGATTACTGTCTTACCTGGTACAATCAGTCTTTAATTTTGGATATCGTGAGTGGTAGGGTACTTTCGATTACAAGAAAAAAATATTTGTAACTATTAACATTTTAGATTTTATTGAAATGGCTATTAAATTCACAGTCTTTCAACACTTGCAAATATTTTCTTCTTGATTTTTAACATTTTTGTGGAAACTATGCATCGAACCCCAAAATGGTTAGGTACTTCCTGAAAACATTTTATATGATAATGTATCTTCATAAGTCGCGCAGCTTCCCGAACATCCCGTAATAATAAAATCATTCAGTATCGGTATCTAAAAATGCAAAAATATATGCGCCAGTTCAGCTTGTACTTAGTTAAATAATTTTTTTCCTAATTTTCGTATATGAATTTTTATAATAGTGGAGTCGTTGTTTTGGAAAATTTGTGCGATATATTTATAACATTTGCGAAATATAAAGCGTCTGCAAACTGATATACGTAGGTACATATTCAAAATGTGGTAGGAAATATTTTTAAAGTACATATAATATTTATTTATTTGTGTAATTAATAAAGTATAAACAAAATGTAATTATGTAAGAATTATTTTATATTTAAGAGTTGTACATTGATAATAAAGAATTATTAGTAAATAAAGATTTATAAGTAAACACATTTTGCTGAATTCAAACTTATAAAATATAAAATTCCCAGCAATGTAAAACAAAAATTACAGCAATCAGCGTAAAATAACTAATTCACTTAAAATCTTACTGATTTTCATAGTAAGAATGAAAACATCTATAGATCGGATTAGGAATGTAAAGTATCTGGCAGTTTAAATTTAACTTGACTGAAGCAAATTTCTAATTTTCCCTGTTTCATATCAATATAAGTATATTAAAGTTCATTATCACCGATAAGTGCTTCACGAATTATATCAAAAAATGATAACAACTCTTCGGTTCAGTTGAATTGGTTTATTTCGATTTAAGGAAATCACACTTAGAAGACTTTCCATTATTTTGAAGATACTCTGTATATACGTTTCTTTTAGTTTTTTAGTATTTAGGTTGCAGCTTAATGAAAGCACAAATTAAATTTTAATATTATTATCTGTCGTAACTGATCATTTCTTCATCAGCCGGTTTGGAGTTCGATAGTTTCGTAATATTCGATAATGTTTACGAAGTTTTTGATTAATGGATATTGTATGTAAGAAACCTGATGAAGAAACGATCAGTTTCGAAATATGGGAAAACTTAAATTACATTTTTTTATTGATTAACCCAAATTTTAAAAAACAATAAAGGGAAGTTATATTCAGTGTTAATTAGGAAAAAGTAAACCTTTTATAAATACAGTAGTGTCCGGTTATAATAAACCATTATTGGCCACCGAAAACGGTCCATTATAGCCGAAATTCTTTATATCTATTAAAACAAAGAATTTTAAATAATAAATTCATACCAACCAAAGATGCATTGTGTATTGAAATGTTAAGTAAACGTGAAACAAAGAAGCAACAATATCGTCATCTGGAAAAGTTTCTGTCCGTACAACATCTTTATCGATACGCACATCCTCTTCAAAATTAACATCTATTTCCGTAATTAGATGTAGAGCATCGCCATTATTTTCCACATTGTCAAGATCAGTTCTCTTGAGCCACTCGCTTAACAGGAGTTCATCAAATTCATCAGCGTAGCAAAAGGGTTTCTTGGGAATTCCCAGCTTACGACTCCCGGAAAAAAAGTTCACTATAAGCGACACATTTGACGGTTTGAAATATAAAATGTGGTTCATTTTACAGTGCGGTCGTAAAATGTCCTCCCCCCCCCTACTAACTTTTGAACGACTTGATATTTCTTCACAACATTTTGTGTGCTTTAATGGGGGGCTAAATACTACTTTCCAACCTAAATTTAAATTTTATAACTCTAAATGGCGGCTAGGCGCCATGTTGAACTATTTTTTTAAATGTCAATGGGTGTCGAGTGACACCTCATCTTTAAAGTATTTTAATTCTGCGTCTGATGCTTGAGTTTCATAACAAAATATTCATCCAGAAAAAATGACAGATGATTGAAAATAACAAGTTTATGGAAAAAACTAAGAGTTAAAGCAAAAATGGTATGCTTTCGAAATGTTCACCATTGAGGAATGAAGAAGAAAAGATGATTCTAAAACACAACAAAACTTAATTAATTTTATACAACAAATACGGAATAGTAATACTATTTTAATAAATGCCCCTTGAACTTCTTGGCAATAGAAAAACCTATTTAATATGTCTTCCCATACTTTCTGGAAAGTTTCAACTCCGATATTTGCACAAGCCTCTGTTACGTCGTAAATCCAAAAGGGAATCGGGTTCTGTTTGAAAAATTTTAAGATACCCCCACAAAAAAAGTCCAACGGAGTTAGGTCGGGGGATCGGGGAGACCATTCTGTTGAACCACGACGACTAATCCATCGTCGAGGATACGTTGCATCGAGATAATTACGAACTTGTCTGCTAAAATGCGGAGGAGCGCCATCTTGCTGGAACATGATATCTATGTCAAATTTAAAATTTTAAAAAATTGTCCAAAGATAATTAACGTAGACCAGTACAAGAGCCTGACAACTTCTTTAGGTGTTTGTGTTAGGGAATAATCTGTTTTTAAATTATAGAAAATATTAGCGATGTATGTACATTTTGTGGAGTAAGCGATATCGTTAACATAAAATTCATAAGAAATAGTATGTTAAGCAAATGTCGGTAAGTATGCAGCTGCCTCAAATATCTTAAGATACCGATAAAAGCAAATAGTTATTGATGTGTATGGAATACACCCGATTGTTTGATGCATAAACTCAATGAATACTTTGTTTTTTTTTAAATCAGCAAAGTTATGACTAAAAGATGCAGTAAGGGTGACACGATGAGGGTAATATCCAGCGACGTTACCTCTTCTATCTTATCTTAGGTCTATTGGCCAGGTCCTTTTTAGTCTTCTGTTGTCCTCATGTATTAGTAGATGTTCCAGTAACGGGTTAGTGTGAAATTCCAATATGCCATGGTATTTGACACTCCTTTCATTATTACTGCACCCTCGCCAAAGACAGCTAAATTTTGTGTGCAACTGTCCCGAAAGAACCTGCGACTAGTTGTAGGTATCTTATCTGGACATTGCACCCTAAATTAACAGATGTACAAGATAGGACTGGCGGACAAACCAAACTGTCGAGGATGCAGCGGGGATAACGAGACGGCAGAATACGTCCTGTGTCACTGCTCAGCTCTCGCAACAATCAGAGGATCCATGTAGGGAGACTTTTGGCCTGATATGGTCGAAATCAGCAACACCCCAGTTGCGGATGTCCTCAAGTACATCCAAAGTAGTGGATGGCTTGGGTGATGCCCAAATTGTGCACGTGAGGTAACTCACCCTCCCAAATATTTACAATGAATGAACTCCTTTCATAGATTACATCTTGTACATATGGTATTTTAAGGTCTACGTGAAGAGTGTGATTTGACACGTACCAGGGTGCGTCTGTTATCATTCTTAGTATTTTCGACTGGCTGCTCTGTATCATAGCTAGGTTGGATTTGCTTGCACATCCCCACAATTCTATTCCATAAGCCCAAATTGGTTTTATAACTGCTTTGCAAATCAGGATCTTATTGTCTAGTGAGAATTTTGAGTTTCTTCCTATTAACCAGTTTATTTCCCTTACTTTTATAACTATTTTTTTTGATAATGTGTTGCTTCCAAATTAGCTTATCATCCAGATTTAGTCCGAGATACTTAATTACATTGACTTGTGGTATATCTTGACTATATATTTGTACTGTTGAAGTCTGATCTTTTTTAAATGTAAAAGTTTTGTGTTGCGATTTATTTCCATTTAGGTAAGTACTTTTATACGCCATTTTTGCAATCATCCTTGGAGTACATTTAGGTGATCTTGTATGCGTGATGAATAAGCTATTGCCGGATTTTCGTGGCTTGCAAGAATGATTGTGTCATCAGCAAAGGTTGCCAATGTTGTGTTGTCAGCTAATGGTAGGTCTTCTGTGAAAAGTAGATACCTACAGATACAGAAGTGAACCGAGCACACTACCCGACGTAATTGGATTGAAATCAGACACTTCATTATTTACTTTTGTTTCGAACTGCCATTCGCACAAATATGATTTTAATAAGTTATAGTATGCCTGTGGGAGAGTCCTTTTTATTTTAATTAGAAGTCCAGGGTGCCAGATCTTGTCAAAGGCCTGGCTAACATCTAATATTGCCGCTGTGAAGTATTCTTTTCTTTTTAGGGTCCGATTTATTACTTGTATTCTGTGGTGGTATTGTTGTGTAGTTGAGTGGGCTGAACGAAAACCGAATTGGTGGGCCGGGATCCAGTCTTGTGCTATTAAGAATGAAGTCTTGAAAAAGTCATTGAGAACTACCCCAAACGTAAGTCGAATTTACACGTGTTTAGTAGCTACAGCTAACCTCTAAATCTAGTAACTAAATTAAGTTACTTGCGTTATCTAAACGGCATTATTTAGCACTTAAACAAGCAGACGGTTTAGTTAACTGTTTAGTGAAGTAAACAGAAATCATTTGTATTTTCTTGTGCCAGTACCTTGTCCCCTTTACGACGACCACTTACTGTACAAATGTAACTGACCGGTTTAGTGAAGTATTTATAATCTATTCACGATTGATTTGCCATCCAACAGGCTGTGGAAATCTGGGGGAATGTGGGGTATCATTGAAATTTGTCAATTAATTAAGTTGGGTTATGTTAGTTTTTCTTGATGGAGGTTATGTTTTTTTGAAAGCAGGCAATGTTGCCAGTGGAGCTTGTTTGTTCATTTAACGTCCGCCTTATTACTGCTCAATATTGGTTTATAATACTTAGATATAATAATGATTTCATTATAAATAAAATAATAACTATAATTTAAATGTTGTCGTACACCATACCAAATACATACTGCTGTTCGTTTTACACGAGAATTCTGAACTCAAATCGTATGTATACAGAGCATATTCCACGCCATTCTTCGTTGTCCTATATTTAGGTCTTGCAGCAAATTAAGAAGAATTAACGTCCATGCCGCTCATGTTTCAAATTGATATTATGGTAGTCCAGTGGTTGACTGTTTGTTTCTGGTGCTAAGAGACCCAAGTTCGTATTCCACTGAGGTCAGTGTTTTTCTCGGGCGAGATAAAAACTGTAAAACGCTCATTCACAATTTAGATGCCAAAAGAATATCATATCCCCTACCCTATTCCACCTTCATGCTATCACTAGAAGTATCTGAATCATCGGCACCCTCCGATTCTGAATCAGATTCTCCAATTGAAATAATGAAAGGAGGAATATTTTCAAACGATAAATTTCCCATATGTTTTGTCCAGTCTTCCGAAATAAGTTTTTCACAATGCTCACAGTTTTCAAAATTTCGTCGGTTACGTATCTTTTATTTCTGTATGCTGTAAAAGGTTTAATTAACTCCCAAAGTTTTTTCCTAATAATTTTGCCCTGAATTTCGACTTACTAGATTATTTTAGAAAAGAAGGGGACTCTAGAGCTGGCAACAGGGCAATTTCATTTTGACATTGCTATTATAGAAATCTATCAAATAATATTTAAGAAAGGCAACTTAAGAAAAAAAACACAGCGTGCTGGATGGCAAATCAATCGTGAATAGTGTATAATTAGTGCTTATGTTTAGTTCGCAAAGTGTAAATGTGGAGACGATACTGAAATATGTACAAAAATGTAAACGTCGAGAATCTATATAGAATAAAACAATAAATATTTATAAAAATAAACAGGCTTCATTTTTAATGGAAGGGCCTACTTTATGCACTGGATTCCAGGGCCTGGAAGTCTCAAATAATTTCTATATTCTTCCAGATTTTTATTAGCCAGTTCTTTTAGTAACATACACGAAGCATCACGGTTGTTTCTTTGATATAGCGCATATTCGTTTCTTTCTCTTTGACTGTATTTCAATTTTACAAGATAATGCATCACATAGTATTAAAACACACGTTTTAACTAATGAACGAACTACTGCACGTTATTCCATTTGTAGACAATTAAACAATTTAATTAAATTGTGCATAGACGCACACTAAACACAATTCTACTAAATTTTAGTTACTTAATTTAGTGACTACTTTAGCTACTAAACACGTGTAAATTCGACTTTATACGTTGAAGGCTTTGAATGGTTCCTGAAATTTTGACATTCGCCATGTTTGACGTTGCAGGTTTAACCTAAAACTAAGATACGTACCGAAATATTTTACCTTCTAGAAATGGATGATTTTATTAGGAATTGTTTAAAACCCATATTAAACAGCGATGTAGATGATGAAATAATTCAGTAAGCAACTGTATACATTATTTATTTTTTTTTTAATTTTTCGTGTTCTTAGATATATTAAAGAAATGAGAGTCCTAGAGGATTTTGAGGAATTTATAGACAATGTGATCGATAAGAGCAATCCAGAACACGTAAAGAATTACAAAGAACTTAAAAGCAGGTTATTTGGTGGAGGTAAAAGTACTGCGCGCACTTCTACAGCTCCAACTAAAAGCAAGAGGCAACCACAAAATACGCAAAGAAAACTTCCAGGGGAAGCATTCCCTGATCTGCCGTCTAGTAAAAATAGGAATGAGTCTTTCCAGCAAAAATCAAATTTTAAAACGGCAAAACAGGCAAAACCTGCATTTACATCAAATTTACAAAACAAGGAAACTTCATATTTAAATTACAGTCCTTCAAATAAAACGGAGGGGTCAAATAAACCATCAGAGCAGGGACACTCGGGTGGAAAAGGAAAGAAGACTAAATTTGTTAACATAGAATCATTTGATTCTACCGTAGGTATCAAAAAAGGTAATTAAATGATTTATTTAGCTTGAGCACTTGTTAATGTATAATAATTAAAGGTCGTCATCCATGCAACTGCGAAGCAAGAAATCATCAACTTATCAATAATTGTTTGAAATGTGGCCGCATTGTTTGTGAACAAGAAGGTTCAGGGCCTTGTTTTTTCTGTGATAATATGGTACGTACTCCTTCCAAATAAAAATTGGATATTAATATTTTTTTGGTGATGAAGGTTTGCACAAATGAAGAATTAGCTATTTTGGAATCAAACACAAAACAATCGGATAAATTGTATAATCGTCTTAAAGAACAAAAGATATCAAAAGAATGGAAAAAGGCTATTGAAACAAGAGACAGGCTCCTGAAGGCTGATAGATCAGGGTATTTTAATTTATAACTGTGTTTTATGTCTTCCTGTACTGTAATCGAGATTTTAGGGACTATAAAAAAGCTATTTACGATGACCAGAGTGATTATTATGCAGGTGATAAATGGAAAAGTGAAGGCAATACTGTAGTCAATAGAATTCACAAATCAAGAAATGATATGAGACTTGCCTTAGATTTTGCAAGTCGAATGGTGATTACCACTGAAAGTGACTATGATAAACATAAAGAAAATTTAATGAAGGGTGTTAATAAACTGCTTGATAGTACCGAAGAAAGATTTCCTAGAAACTACTATGAAGTCGTAAATGTATGTTTCCATTGTTTGCTTAAAATAAACTTCACGAAAATTTGTTTTAGGATTTGCATGATGTAAGTGTGGAGGATGAAGAAGAGTTATTAGAAAAATCAAGAGAAGAGCAAAGCATGCAGCGCGGGAAGATAATAACAAGTAGATTCAGCAAAATTAAAGTTGCAAATGATGCTTTCCTGTCTGAAATAGATAGAGGAATGTGCCTTAGCATGCATCAACCATGGGCTAGCCTTTTAGTCTCCGGTATTAAGATGTAGGTGTTTGTTTGTTAACGATGCAGCTAGCTACTTTTTTGTAGATCTTTAAAATAATGTGCTACTTAAAACAAAAAATGTTTAGTAGCAGCAGTGTGCAACATTAAAACAGCAACTGAAGCAAAAATAAATCAAAACAATTTTCATCTAAAACTTCCATAGATACCTAATAAGTCAAAAGTTTTGCAGCTAAGACAGTATTAGGTTTAGAAAGTTTCCTGAAGTAGTATTCACAAAAACAGTTAAGGGAATGACCAGAGGCCCTTGTAATAAAGTTTGATCCTGTATATCCTTCATTGTTATATTCAAATGTTCAATAACGTCATTCTGTTTTGTGGGCCACAGCTTTCTGAGTATATTTATCCAACTATATGTGTGCGACATGATAAGCTGTTCTTGTTGTTGGTTTATTGGAGTGACGGTCAAGAAAATGGGTTTCCCAAGTATTAATACTATGATGAATATTTTAGAACTAAGATCAATCAAATTTGTGAGAAAACTAGCCAAAACGGTTACTTAAATAGAAACTGTAGTGTGCTTAGCTAAAAATGTATTTTGCAATGTTGTTAACTACTTTCTCAAAGTCGCTTCCCACCTCGGGTGCATAATTTTGTCAAATATAAAATTACGTATTTTTTCTTAAACAGACATGAAGGCAGAACTTGGTATACAGAGCATCGCGGTAGATTGTGGATCCATGCTGCATCTAAAGAACCCCAAAGTAGTGATATTTTAGAAGTTGAAGGGATGTATAGTATGATTTACAAGGGTTAGTTTTTTTTACAGTGTTAATTAGACTTTTACTTAACCTTCCGTGCTTTAGATACAGAGACAGTTTTTCCAAGAAAGTATCCAACTGGTTGTTTGCTTGGCTGTGTTTTTGTAGAAGACTGTTTGAATCAGCACCGTTATCGCCAGTTGTATCCAGAAGGTGAAAGCGATAGCCCCTTTGTACTTATTTGTACAAATCCCATGATTTTACCAGTTTTTTACCCGATGCAAGGACAGCATAAAATTTGTAAGTTTTTTCATGTTTGATTTTTATTTTGTAAGTCTTTGACTAATATTTTTGTTTCAGTTCCATTAAGAAGAGAGGTTCACAATAAAGCCAAGGAAGGAATTATGTCGGCGAAGTGGCTATAAAGTGACATGCATTTATAATTATTTATTAAATAAACTGTTGAAAAATACTTCATAATGATTTCAAAATGTGGTTTATTGTAGGAAATACATATACAATAAAACTCATTGATAATAAAGGTAGAATCTATATAAAGCAATGACACAAAGGACTACAAAATAGTAATCCTAAGCAAGTGGTCAGTTTAGAGAAAATGTACATGAAAAAAAATGTGGGGTAGTTTGTACACAAAGATGTCCCTTATATTTTTTTCTTGAAATGCTTGTGTAGTGAGTAGATAACAATCATATTATAGAATTCCTTAAAAGATAGAGATCTTGCCAACTGTTAGAAACATTGAAGGTTTTAAATGAGAATCTTGAATACAAAAGTAGAAATTTTTCTGAATAATGCTAATATTAGAATAGGGTTTCTCATTTAGGATTCTATGGAATCCACAGTTCTTGGAGAGATAGAAACTGAAAAAGATAAACATTGATTTGAGCTGAAGATGGAGTATTTTGAAGAAAATAATATTTTATGAATCTTTTAAAGACGAAGAATGTCTACAAAAACGAATTTACTTTGCAGACATTTCTCATCACTTGAGCAAGTGATTGGGAAACTGTTCTGACACTTCAAGTGATAAAAGTATTAAATTCAAAAGTGAACCGAATCTTTGGAAAATGCATGTTGCAAAAGATCTTAAAATGCTTTCAATTGTGCTTGTGTTTGAGAGCAAGGAAGGTTATCAGACATTATTGAGTCTATGAAAAGCCACCTGGAATTACTGCATAACAAAACTGTATTTTCCGCTCTTTCAATGCAAGTGTATGACTGGGTGAGAGTTCCTTGTGCTGAATTTTGCATGTTTGAGAGTATGGAAGGTATCAGCCAGTACTGAGTCTATGGAAAACTATCTGGAAGTTCTGTAGAACAACATTGAACGGTATCTTCCCTCTCTTTCAAGGCAAGGGTATAGCTGGGTGAGATGCTTTTGCTAGTTTTTGAGAGTGTGGAAGAATATCTTCTTCTTCTTCTTCTTCCTGCGGTGCGGGTTGGCTCCGCGGCACTCAGGCCTTAGGCCCATTGTGCGTACCGCCGTTTAATTCTCATCTTGGAATAGGCCGGTGCCACTCGCAAAGGCTAGCATGTGGCCTATAGGGATGAGCCTTATGTCCTCCGGTTCCAAGAACGCTGCACCGAAGTGCTTGTGTCGCAGGGTCATAAGTCTGACACACTGGCATAATATGTGCTGGGAAGATTCTTCATCAAAGTCTACAGATCGGGTCATTTACGATGCCGATTCTGTGCAGATGTTTATTGAAGTGACAGTGCCCCGTTAGGAGTCCTGTTATGATTCTAATTTGCGTCTTACTAAATTTTAGAAGTTCTTTTGATGTCGACAGCGATATCTCTCCAACAAAGAGTTTAGCTTGCCTAGGTCCCTGCTGTAAAGACCATTTGTGAAGGAACCGGGTCCAGACCTATTTCTTCGTTACCAGCTTTACGTTGCAATATGGTATCTCAAGAATTGGCTTAGGTCCAGGCGGGTCCCCATTGGAGCCCTGCTTAGCCAACTGATCCGCCTCTTTGTTACCGTCGATGTTGCTGCTGTGACCTGGTACCTACAGCAACTTTACCGAGTTCTGCGTGCAGAGTCTCGTCAGCGCCGCTCGGCATTCAGATACCAGCTCCAAAGACACCCTGAAAGAGTTCAGGGCTGAGAGGGCGGCCTGGCTGTCCGAGCAGATGTAAATGTGTTTGTTGGTAAAACCTCTGTCTAGGTTTTCATAAGCACAGGCCAGGATGGCAAACATCTCGGCCTGGAATACTGTGGCGTACCTGCCCAGTGAGAACGAACGCCTCACTCTAGGCGATTCGCCGTAGACGCCCGCCCCTACGCCAGCCTCCGTCCTACAGCCGTCTGTGAACCAGACAAGGCCCTTAGGAATGAGGAGGTTATGGCCTCGGGTATCCCAGTCCTCTCTAGAAGGGATGACTGTTTTATATGGTGTGTTGAAGGAGAAGAAGGGTACCATTCGATCACTCCTCATGCCAAGGGTATCGTGAGCCTCTGCCATAATTGACAGGACCCGCGAATGCCCCAGCGTTCCCTCTACCTTTGTCTACTGCCCCCCACACTTAAGCCTATAGGCCGCCCTTCTAGCCTCAGCCTCAATCATAAGATGAAGGGGCACGAGTCCGAGAATATCAATAAGTATTGAGTCTATGGAAAGCCACCTAGCAGTACTACAGAACATAAGTGAACTTTCCTTCTCTTTCAAGGTAAGTGTATAACTAGGTGAGAGATTCTAGAGAAATTTGAAAAGTTTGAGAGTATGGAAGGATATCGGCAGGTATTGAGTCTATGCAGTGAAGAGCTATGGCTCGTTTTTTCGATAAATAGGCACGTATACCCTTGATGCCACTAATGTTTTGAATCCCATGGAATGGAAAAATAAATTAAGAGTGAAACTTCTTTTGTATTCAAATCCATTTCAATAGCAGGACGGTAACAATCGCTGCTAAACAAAATGGTTGTTATAAAAATTATGGTTTTATGGAAGTGAAGAATGCAGCTAAGAAGAGAAAGGGAAGACATGGCATCAGCAGATAGTCGAAATCGGAAAAAACAAAGGGAAGACCTTGCCAGAAATGAAGCAAATGACTCAGGATCGTAAAGCATGGAAGAAGTGGACAAGCAGTTAAACAATAGTTTTTATTCCGACGCTCTGTAAAGGGCAAAAGGATTATGATGAAGAAGAAGAAGGAAAATAAATAACTAAACAGAATTTTAACAAGGGGATCTCTGTGGGGAATTTTGAAAGTTTGAGATTATGGATGAATATCATCAAGTACTGAGTCCATGAAAAGCCACCAGAAAGTTCTGTCAAGGCAAGTGTATGACAGTAAAAGATCGTTTCGTTTCCTGAGAACTTTAAGAGAAGGAGCAACCTCTGTGAGCTGCAGTTTGATTGTACACTCGAGATGAAATTTACCGAACTGCTCTTAAAAATCTTTGTTACAACTATTATGCGTGAATAGGAACAAAAAAATCTAGTGGTAAATTAAAAAAAGAAAAACTGAGTTTTTTCTATCCATGCTCCTGATTTACATTATTTGTGGGAGAGACAATCGCACCAGAAGAAAAGGCTAAGTTGTGTAAAAAATAAACAAATCTGCAGAAAAATATCATTCTCTGCGAAAAAAGCATTGATAGATATAGGATTACAGCAAATTCTCGATTAACCAAGCGCAGATTATCCCTTCTCTGCTTTTTTTTGTGTTGCAGTTTTTGTGTCTAGTAAAGGTATAGGCCTATAGCATCTTACTTTCGTCAATAACAGGAATATTGTAAGTACAGTACCAATTTTATATTCAATGCTCTATTCTTAACATTTCAATGGGTCAGATGTATTTTTATATACTGTATAGTACATATGATACGAAGATAATTTTTTCGGTAAAAAACAAGAATCGTATTATCCATTCACAATGATCCGGTGATTAGCACGGATAATCGAGAGTTTGCTTTATTATATCTACTACTTACTGCAGCTTACTAATCATGCTAACCTGTAGATATACTATTAACACAGGGGTTCTTTAACACCTGAACATTACTTCAAGAGTTCCTCCAGGCTAAGAAGGTTGCTTTAGAAAATTGTAGTAGGTATATACAGTAAAAAGTGCATTAAAATCATAGTAAATTAGAGTAAAGTAATTACCTAGATCAGATGGTCGCTATATACGTCACTTTTACATGCTTCATTGTAATTTGAATTGAGACATTTTAGGTTTATATAGGGTGTTGCATGACGTGAAGTCACTACTTCACCTACGTGTAGAAGAGGTGAAAAGAAGCCAAAACTAAAGAGTGGTCATTTTCTCTAAATCGACTATTAAAGAAGTTATGACCTGTTTTAGTTAAATACTGAAGCAGCCGAAACAATAATAGTTATTTATGATATAAGTGCTAAAAGTGACATTTTATTTTGTGAGAAGGGAACAAAATAAAATCACTTTTAGCACATATATCATACACTATTTTTTCTACAAACACTATTAAAAGTACAAATCAATGCATTTCTTACGGTATTAAATTTATAAAATATCGTTTTGAAACCCAATTATTCATGAAGTTTATTGTTGCTAAGGTATTGAAAATTCGATCGTTTGTTGACAAATTACTTCAAATCTCGTGACAGTGCCGAAGAAAATTTTTTGTTTGCAAGTAAAACACTATCCACTTCAGATTACTTTTTCTAACTGCAGTAACTCTAGCTGTAGGTACATTTAATTAAGTAAATAAATATTCCTTTGATTTAAAATTTCTTAATTTTTTTATAATATCCAGTGTTAATAGTAAATTACGCTTAGCACCAGTACCATAAAATGACATTTTTGTGCAATTGTACGCGAAGTAACAACTTCGCGTACGCCATGCAGGCCGCAAACTTTAATTTCGCGGCCGTTGTCATAGCGACGGCCATTAAACTAAATGTCACTTATATATTTATTTTGACTCCATACTGCCTTTTCGATTTTTCAGGTACTAACTGCGACACTGCAGAATTCGCAGCAATTTTTAGTTCCGGAGGAGTTCCGGTTATCGAAGTATCACTATCACTTGGAGGATCAAACATTTTTACTTTTTTTTGACAAAAAATTATTTCTTATTTATCTCATTTCCATGGTAACATGAAAGTCGACCGTCTTTCTATATACGACGAAAATTATTATTTTTAAAATTTCATCAATAATTATTAAGGATTCTACATAATTGCACAAAAAATTTTGTGTATACTGCGGCCGCGTCATTCTTTAACGTCCTCGAGGTTGCCTTGCCTCGGCCGCAAGCGGCCTCGGCGGCAATCTTCCTCTCGGTACGTTAAAGAATGATTTCGCGGCCTAA
>JABXWE010019049.1:0-27104 GCA_014611495.1 Limonius californicus
TCTTTCTGATAATAAACATTTATTACACTGTATAATTATTAGATGCAATAATAATAATATAAATTTAATCTTATTCTATTTTAATATTAATAATTTCTAATGTTTTTATATCTATCCTCTTACTTTACCTAAACAACTATAATTTAAAGTACACATTTAAGTGCATATGTAGTGCAGTATTTTACTTGCATATTTTTATGCATATATTCCAAATCGTGCGAAGTAGTTTCTGCAGCACCATTTTACCCGCACCCCATTGTTCCTGATGATACAACGAGGTTAGGCGAATAATATTTTAGCACATAAGGTCATTCACTAAATAGTTAGTGATTATCCGAACCTCCAGTTCCACAATCAAACTATATTTTTATTTGAATATTTATATTAGTTAATTACTTTTCCTATTTATTTTACTTCCGCTTGTATGATCTCAATTTGCATATAAATTTTAAAAAGTAATTTTAAATGCAGGTAAGTGAGGAGAAAATCATGATATCTTATGCATTTTGCATACGGTTCAACTCCGCTGAAAATATTGTTATTCTTTACGTAACACGTAAATAATATTCAGTCCAGTTCTTAGAATTTACTTTCGTTGTTACAAAAATATGTTAGCGAATTTATTTGTTACACCCCAAACAATATACTCTATATTCTTAGTCAATAACAAACATCCGTTGTAGTACAACGATATATTCTTTATGTGCAGGTAACCTAGTTTATAAGTAAAAAATATACGCATGCTCGTTGGTTACCTGTTATTTAATAATTTATAAATAAATACGAAAGCGTTGCACAGAATTCACGAAAAAGGAAATAAGTTGATTTTCATATTTCACGAATTTCAGGCTGAACTGCAACGATATATACTTTCAATCCAGATCCAGAATAAGACTTGGACTGAAAAAAACAACATAACAAAATATGCTGAATTTTAAATATTCTGGTTGGTATATGTGCTATGGTATACTTCCCTCTACAATCCTTTGGCTCTCGAGAGAGCGTGGGTATCTTCTCTCTTATGGTTATATAATGCACGTACAGTAATGTGCACGAACATAGAGGACTCTCCAGAGAAGGTGCTTATGGCAGGAAAACCTCGGTGGTTTGTCATTGTCTTCCGAAGGGATTGTACCTATGTCATTCAGAGAACTAATCCCCTGTGCTACAACCACAGGAATAAATCGAAGATTCATGATCTTGGTGTTCGGAGGTTTTCATGTAGAACACTGTAAGATAATCAATAGTTCTAGCTGTAAGAAGCCACGCATTATTCTAGTCAAAGTATTCTTCTTGTGGCTCATGGTAATACATTTATTCCATATTACAAGATTAATTGAAAAACGGTTTCATCTAACACACAGGATCATCTTCAAACTCTATACTACAACGACTGGCTATTTCTATCAGATACTTGCTTTTTCGAACTTCTGATCTGCTTCTACATTTCGTTATGTACCCATTGTAATAAGGCTGAAAAGACACCGTCCACTCCTGGCGACTTGTAGGGAAAAAAGGAAGTTATTTTGCCACCGCGCTTCACTAGAAGTAAATAATAGTGACTCTTATAGCGTTAAAACAGTTTAATAGTTTTTATACTTTATGTAATTAGTATTTTAACTCTTTTAGTATACGTGAAAATTTCACAAGTCTAAATTTTAAAGTGTTAGTACTTGTACCTTTAATGGGGCAATGTATGCTCAATTTTCCTGTAACTATTTAATCTTAACGGCTCAATATACCTTCTTCCATATATTCGCTTTTGTCAACTTATATGTAATTATGAGCGTTCTGTTTGTACAATATGAGATGTAGATTTGAAATCGAAAGGAATTTTTGTTTCAGTTTTAGATGACGGCTAATCGATTATCATAGAATATCTAACAGCTAAAGTCTGCCTAGTAGTATGCCATTGAAGATAACGTTTTTATGTTATTTCTATATTTTGCTTATATGTGTCAATTAAAAGCTCCGTTTATGTTATTTAACGATATGTACATACAGTAAGTAACTGTTTGCCAGTTCTGACTATGGTATTAACTTCCATAACCTACTTTACTGCAAACATTAGACCCTTTTTAAGTAGAGTAATTTACGCGGGCCTTTAAATTATAAGTAATTAGATGTCTACCAGCCTGTCTTGAAATATTTACTAACTTTCCTTTGTAAACCCTCATTAATATTTTTCAGACTTTATGAAGTGTTTCATTAAATATATGTATAATTTTGGTCAAAACATCTGTTATAAATCAAAGTGTTTATGATGTGTTCTTTTAAGTTCATGCTATTACATCGTTATACGTGAAATATTTCTTGTCCGTGATTTCATATTGGGACTCATATATAGTCTAATAGCTTTGCAAGTAGAATTTTCATTTGCATTAGTTACCAACATAAGAAATACAATAAAATAGTTTTTCTAGAGCAACATACGCATGTTAATGGTTGGGATCATGGTTACACTGTGTTAATGGTAATTATATTAAACACCGTCACTGTTGGTCAAGTTTAATTAACCTTAGGGTAATTAAATAAATTAATATTATTTTAAATAAATATTTAATGTCTGACGATTAAGTGCGTCAAAGGTTATAAATAACTTCATTTAACAAGAGATATCCATTTGTACAATTGACACAAATGCATAAAGATAAGTAAGTATTGTACTACATGCAGAAATACATTGCATGATATGGTAATAACTAAATGACAAAGCAATATTTACTTTAAAAAAATACCTACACAAATAATGTAATAATATGTTCTATTTTTGTTGGGAGATGCTGTTTTCCTTGGCTTCCGCTTTTTCCTGTCGGTTGAAAAGTAGGAATGGCTGTTCAGCAGTACATACTAAATATAAAACAGCTAAAATATTTATTTCTCGCAGGTTAGTTTTGCCACAGGAACTGTGTAATGTGTATGCTGTACACTCTACGGAAAATATTTTTGCAGTTACTATGGAAAGCTATTAAAAAATAATAATTTTTAATTATTATTATCTAGGCCAGTCGACGTTTTTGACAACACTAATCAACTATTAAACAACTCGTTTTCACACCACCATGAGGTATAGTTACCGGCGCATTTTTTACGTAGTATCCCCAATAATAATATAATATAATAAATAAAGTAGCTATCAATTCTTTTTTGTCATCATCATCATCATCCAGCCTGTATTTGAGTCCACCGTTGTGCGGGGTCTCTACTCGATTATCCTCTTCGTCCATCTAGAGTCTGTCAGTCTCGCGATATGTCCTGCCCAATTCCATTTCATTCTTGTTATTTTCTCAATAATGTCGTAAACTCCAGTTCTTTTGCGTATTTCTATGTTTCGTACACGATCCCTCAATTTGATGCCGGTCATAGATCTTTCCATTTTTCTTTGGGTAACTTCGAGCTTTCTTATAGATGTTTTTGTTAGCGTAAGTGGTTCGGCTCCGTACGTCAGGGTAGGCAGGACACACTGGTTTCCTCTTTAGGCTGATTAGTAGGTTACTGGTTAAAACATCTCTGCGTCTTCCGAAAGCTGCCCATTCTAAGTCTATTCTTCGTTGTAGCTCATGTGTTTAGTTGTCTCTACTTAGTGTAATTTCATGGTCAAGGTATTTATAGGTTTTCACTTCTTCTATAATTTCGTTGTTTATTGGTATTGTTCCTCCGAGTATTTGCTATTATTTTTGTTTTTTGCGTATTTACGCAGAGTCCCACTTTCCATATTGCTCGCACTAGTTCGGTTAACATCTCCTTTTCATCGCCCAGATTGTCCGTCACTATCATTATGTCGTCGGCGAATCTTAGATTATTGAGTTTTTCGCCGTGTATGCTGATCCCGCTGTTTTCCGAATCGAGTGTTTTGAAAGCGTACTCCAACACTGCATTAAAAAGTTTGGAAGATATAGTGTCCCTTTGCCTGATACCTTTTTGTATTGGAAACTGATTGGACTCCTTGTGAATTTTTACGCTTGCCGTTGAGTTCTTTTATATGTTATAAATAAGGCGGGCATATCTGTGGTCTATGCGCGATTGATCAAGAACGAACGCCTTTCTGAAATCTACAAATTTAATTGCTAGGGGTCTGTTGCATTCGATAGTTTTCTCTATTAGCAGTTTTGCTGTTAACAGGTGGTCGTTTGTACCAAACCCAGCTCTGAAACCCGCCTCCTCTCTTGTCTGGTAGAGGTCCAGTTTACGTTCTAATCGGTTGTTAATGACCTTGGGGAATAAATTGTAAAGGTGAGACACTAGAGAGATGGGTCGATAATTTTCTAAATCAGTCTTGTCTCCTTTTTTGTGAATGAGTATCATTAACGCAATATTCCATCTTTTTGATATTTCGCTGTGTGATAGGTAAAGATTGAAAAGGGCTTGTATATTTTTTATCAAGGTTTTTCCCCCTGGTTGTACTTCTTCGATTAGTAGTTCGTCGTCTCCGGGTGATCTATTTCGTTTCAATTGTTTTAGGGCGTTTTCTAATTCATCTATGGTTATTTCAGGTATGTCTTCAGATCCCTGGTTTTTTACTCCAGTTTTCTCGTTTAGTTCTTGTATTCGTCTTTGGTTGATGAGCGGCTCGTATACAGCTCTTTGTAGAAGTCTTCCACCACATATAGCAGAGTGTCTCTGTTAGTTACAATTTCTCCTTTGTTGTTTTTGAGCTTCAGAATTTAATTTTTTCCATGACTTAAGTTTGCTCTGAGAACTTTCAGTTTTTTGGTATTCTCTATTGTATCTATTATATTATCTGTATTATATTTTCTTATGTTCTTTCTTATTGTTTTTGATATTTCTTTGTTTAGCTGTTTTATTTCCTCAGGAGTTGAACTTCCTTTTTTCGTTATCTCTCTTCTGTGGCTTAATAGCATGCTTGCTTGGGGGCTTAATTTGCTCTTATGTTTTTGTCTGGAACAATGTATATTTGCTGCTTGGAGGAGTGTATCGTTTATTTTTATGTTGTTCAGGTCATCGACAGTCGTTCTCTGTGTTGGATTTTCTGACGTCGTCGTAGAAATCCTCCACCTCTCTGTTAGAATGGTTTGTTGTGGAAGCATATGCTCGAATAATCTTGAGGTGGTACTTTGAGTTCAGTTGAAGTGTTAAATATGCTACTCTTAGTGATATGCTTCTAATTATTTTGATGTTGTCTATGTGTCTTTTATTGATGATAAATCCTATTCCGCCTATTAGTTTGTCTTCTGCATGGTATAAGGCGTGTCCTGGCTTAAGTATCTTAAAAGCTTCTCCTCTTTTTCTCGCTTCGCACAGTCCTACTATATCCCAGTTTATATATTTAAGTTCCTCTTCGAGTTCGAGGGTTTTCCCTTCTGATGATAGGGTTCTTACGTTATAGGTTGCGATGTTGAGCTTGATATCTTTTGTTGGTGTCGTTCGGTGATATGTCAAATTTTTGTTCTCCCCAGAATCCGTGGGACAGATTGCGACAGCAATGTGAGATTTTGGCTTTCTTCTCCCACTCATCTGGGGTATTGAAATCGTTTTTGAACTAGACTTGGTTTTCTAGGCTTAAGGTACCAGCTACCAACTGTTGAAATTATCACCACCAATTGCATTTTGCACATCTTACTGCAATTGAGCTTTGTACTCGTGTGTACGTTTAAAGTTGCAGCCGCTTGGTTGATACGATTCGTTCAATCGTCAACACTGTTCATTTGTGTGAGATATACCAAATTTTGAAGCCAATCTCAAACTTTGTTTCCGTAATGGGCTAGAGCACCATATCGTTGCTATCACATATTTTTACTAATTATCAGTGGAACATTTTTAAAAAGACCAACTAATTAATTATTTACCGTACAAATCGATATTGATGACTTCGAACATGAGCTGCATGAGGGTTCTCATCTGCCCACACATGATTGTTATGAGTATTGTAAACCCAATCCTGCGTAAATATCGCCTCATCTGTTCACAAAATATTGCCAATAAAATTCCGATTTCCCTGATGTGGATTTTATAGCCATTCACAGTACCTAACTCGTGCATTATAATCCTGTGGTAATAAGTAAAAGGATATAGGCCGTTATCGTGTAATATTCTGTGTACTGTCGAATTTAGTATGTCTACAATCCCTAATACGACTTCTTCAATCCAAAATTTCATTACAAATAAAAAATATTGAAATTTAAAAAAAAAAAAATTTCAATATTTTTTGTTTGTAATGAAATTTTGGATTTAGCTTATACGAACGATTCTGAACAACGACATACGACCATTTAGAACAGATCTGGAAATGTTATTTGCAATACATTATAGTTTGATAGATACCATGAATTGCATGTCTTGTGTTTATTTTTAATAACTTCATTATACGCACGCAAGGTAACTTTCATCACTTTAACGTGCGTAATGCACTATCACCCAATGAATTTTAAGATGGGCATCCAACTGGCGCACTACAGGAAATGTAGCTGATTATAAACATCCTGCTCTGTAAGGTACATCGCGTACACCAGAGGATATCCAGAGAAGAATTGCAGTTATTTAGAGGAAGTCATTGAGTAATCTAGTTTTTAAAGCTTTAAACTTTTTTGTAGATAAAATGTCCCATCTTTTCCGTAAACCGTTATATTGAAATGTATGTTTAATAAGCACAAGTTATTCAAATTTAATACCGTCTATATGCCAACTGGCGACTAGCTGGTTATAACTCATCTACACCGTTTATTGTAATATACACTTCGAAAGTTAGTGAAGATATACTTCCATGAGAACGTTTATCTACAAGATATCCTACTCAATTGCAGTATAGAAAATTTTAAAAGATATCCTAGTAAAATTCATAAACGGAATTGTGTTAGTATACTGCTACGATTTGTAAAATACAGGGGCTTAATACATGCGACATTTCGAAGGTGATGTATTGGATTCTCAAGAAACACGTCGAACAACAGTATTTGAGGAAAAGAACAGCTCAACATTCAATCGTTGTTTTTAAAATGTACTAACTGAATGCCAATATTTTACTACCGAAGAAATAAGAGGCGGTATTAACATTTTGGGACAGATTGAAATTACCATATTATAGAATATCATCAGGTTGGTTTGAATCAGGTTGAATAGAAAAATATGCATGTTCTAAACTGACCACATTCTTACAGTGACAGTTCTATTTTATAGAATATAATATGTACTTTTTTAATTTGACGCCAAATCGGCGCTGAGAAGTTCATTGTGAATATACCACACATCAGCTGTTTCAACCTAATCTTACTTTTTGTGTTTGTGCCGTTTGTGGTCTTTGATTTTTTAGCTATTTGTGGATTTTAAACCCGCAGTTTGAAAAATCAGTCTTTTTCAAGACAAAATTATGTATTCTGTTAGTCGAAAACGCAAGTACAGTACAGTTTATTGAAGATGCCCTACGAACCTCCCTGTATGCTATTTGTCTGAACAAGTTCACTTGTCAGTTATCACCTGCCATAACATATTAAAGAAAGATATCCACTTGTATCCCTACTGTTGGCAGTACAACAATTACCCGAAGCTGATTATCCTCAGCGTGTTGAATATTATCAGTGGTTCCTATATATTCGCAATGACGACTTAATGGAGAAAATGGAAAGCGAGGAAGGTGGCTCAGCGGTAGAGCATTTATCTTTCATTTGGGAGGTTTTGGTTTCGAACCCCCGGGCGGTCTAATTTGACTCGGGTTTCTCGTGGCTTTCCTGGGTTATACAGATAACTGCTGGGACAGTATCATCCATGAAATTCCATTATCCAATTTTCCTCGTCTTCCCTATCCTTACATTCCCGTTACTGGCTGAAGAGGGGCTTAGGGGTTTGGTGCGGAACCCGACTGACTCCTATAGCGGCCCGCCCACTTGTAAGGAATGAACCTACATTGATTTTCCTTTTCTTTCCTTAATAAAGAAAACCTTTTTTACCCGCGAGGTCTGCTTTTATTTAGATAGATACATTAATTCGCAAATCACGCGTTTATCGAGTTCGGAGAAGCCTAATTTTATAGTAGAAACGCCTCTTCATTCTCAAAAAATAGGATTGTGGGCGGCCATTTCAAGGCATAGAATTGTTGGACTACACTTTTAAAGGTAATAGTAAGACAAAAGGATTTATTTGATGAAAAATATATAAACCCAGATTTCGTTTTTCCAGCAAGACTGATTGGTCGGCACAACTATATTTGGCATTTTGTACTGTAATAGCAATTATTTAAAAACTTTCTAAGTTTAATCCTGAAGTAAACTAATTAATTTTGAGTTCAATCGCCTATTTTGAAATTAGTTGTATATTATTAAGAAAAAAGAAACTTTTACCAAGAATATTTCAAACGGTTAACAAAATATATTTTATATAGGCATTTAAACGTTTTATGTGACTGACTTAAAGAATGAAATGTCCGCTGTTAAGTAAACATAAATAAGTATTGCAATTTCTAAAATCCTTAATAGCGTCACATGTCAAACAGTAAAGATATCATAAACAAATTAGCGGCGTTTACAACAATTTTAATTATGAAAATGTTTGGTTTAATAAACTCTGTGTATTAAATACTCTTGAATATATTCTATATGCCTTAGTTCCATCTTGATTCCTCTAACCGTTTCTACTGAAAAGCGTTAACAATTCTGAAGATAAACGTGAGGTTAAACTAACAAAATCAACGAAAGATCTTTCCTAGACAAAAATATTTAAATGTCACAGTATGCAAAAAGTAAACTTTTTTTTCATTCATTATACTTACGCATTACTGCAGCGCGGGTTCTCACTGCCCCATCGAGATCCTTACACAAAGAAAACTAGAAACAACAAATTGTTCGCGTGATTTGTGACTATTTCTTGGTGTTGGTATTAACGTACGAATACTTTTCCAGAACTTAAACTACCAATAGGTAATTATTTTGTGTCTATTTTGAAATCTAGAGAAATGTATCTATGATAGTCAAACAAAAAAGAATTACTTGGTTGTGTTACTTTTGGCATCGTTTAGTTAATCACATCAATAGATTACTTATATTTTATTAAAACGTATAACCGAGTCAAATCCCCTTGAGCGAAGCCAAAACATACGGAATATTGCAATGTTTTTAAGATACATCTAAATTTAATGTTTTCCAAATAACAAAACATAAAATAACGTTTTTTAAAATCACTAACAATGCAATGTTATCAATACAAACAGTTAGTGACGATTTATTTAGGAACATTATGAACATCTGTCTACGTTGTTTGTCTCACAAGTAAGTCTTGATATCTTTGCTAATTGTTTTTCTGATTCCAACTGGCAGAAGATATAGGTAATAGTGAAACAATCACCTAGTGCAGATTAGTAATGTGCATAATCGAATCATTTCAATAATCTAATTATTAGTATTCAAATGATTTTAATAATCGATATATTCAATCGAATGACTAATTCGATTATGCGCGCACATTTCGGCAATGCGAGGAAAGTCTCCCATCCTGCCTTTCGAATGACGACTCCCTGGCACTCTCGCTCTTATCTAAAAATTTTTTTTGTTTTCAACTGGATTCTGTTCTATATTTCCTTAAATATCATCACGTTGTAAGATTAACCTGATTGTAAATGCCGTTTTATGGGTTTTCCGTGTTATATTATATGTTATTAAATATTAAAGATGTATCTAGTTTTCTTTATTATAATTGTATAATACCGTCGTAGTTTATATGTTTACACGCATCATCACCAATTTAGACACTAAATTGTTTAAAGGAAACTGCAATTATTTTATTTATTTATCAAGTTTGTGACAATAATATATTTAGTTGAATAATAAAATATGTAAAAAATTCTATAAGAAATATTTTATATTTGAGTATAGAAAAGTAGAAATAAATAATCGTAACTTAAGCCAAGCCTGCCCGGTTCAAAATTATAAAAATTTATTTGGCTAACTCAGCTGCATATGCGATCCCATTATACAAAGCAAGTCAAATATGTTACTTTGTAGTTTATCTTTCAGTATCTTCTCGAACTACGAGTTCATTCGAATACTATTTAAATTATATACCGACACAAACGATATTTCGATTACCAGCCAAACAATGAAACGAAAGTAATCCGAGAAGTTTTTATCATTCGAATGAATTGTTAGCATTTCGGTGATGCATGATTAACCGAATATTTCGAATTGTTTCATTCCACTAAAACACTGAACGAACGTTTTCGAGAAGTTTTTAGCATTCGAATAAAGTATTAGCATCTCGGTGATGTATAACCTAATATTTCGAATTGTTTCATTCGAGATATCCGCGCCACTAAATGAACGTAGTTCGAGAAGTATTTATCATTCAAAAGAACTACTCGCATCTCCAAGATGCATGCATAATCGAATATTTCGAATTATTTCATTCGAGATGCGCCTGGCTATGAACGTATTCGAGAAGTTCTTATCATTCGAAGTATTACTCGCACCTGCGATTCAAGAACGTAATATACAGCTTATCCATATGCTCATTTTGAGCTTCCGTATTCCAGTAGCAACAATATGTACAATATATAATTTCAACAGCAACAAAGTACTTTCTGTTATATAATATTTATATATATAATCTGAACCTTATAATACCAGGAGGTGTAAGGAGTTATTGTCTAACACTTATTGTCTATCACTTATCTTCATATACAAAACTCTTCCATTTATTCTTGTCCTTTGCCAGTCTCGATGCTTTGTTTCTATCTGATTCTCTCTGTCTTAGTACCTCTACCCTCTATGTTGGCGTCCCAAGTTTTATTCGGTCTGTCTCTTGGTTTTCTCTCCGGTCTTCTGGCCTCCCATAATTTTTTTACCGGTCTGTTGTTTTCCATACGAGTTAAGTGGCTGAACCATCTTAGCTGACCTTTTTGTATTCTCTTGGCGATTGCTTCGACTTCCAGTTCTCCCCTCACTTTGACGTTCCTCACTCGATCTCTTCTAGTTATTCCCAGGACTCTCCGTAAGTAATTCATTTCCATTGCTTGGACTTTGCTTGCCAATCTCTTATTCAATAACCAGCTTTCGCATCCAAAGGTGATGGGGCGTAAATTGTTTTATAGACATTCATATTTGCTTTTCTCGACACTTCTCGTTTTCCAATGAACGTGTTTTTTAATGCATGGTATATTCGGGATGCGCTCTGTATTCTTTCTATTATTTCTTCTTCTTGGTCTCCTTCAGCATTTACGTGTACTCGTAGGTATTTGATAGTATCTACTTGTTTAACCTTATTTCCGTCTACTTCGATGTTTAGTTTAGTGTTTATGTTCGTTTTTCTGATCACTATTATTTGTGGTTTGTCTATGTTCATTGTTAAGTTCCTTTTCTTTAGTGCTGTATTCCAACTTATTAGGTTTCTTTGTAATTCGCTTTCGTTGCTTGCAAATATTCCTAGGTCATCAGCAAACGCACATAATTTTATCCACACTGGTTCAAGGTTTCTGTGTCCTACGTACACCGGACCAGTACTTGTGTTTGTTTCCTTGATAACCTCATCCATCACGAGATTAAACGATAGTGGGGTCAATACTCCGCCTTGTCTTAGGCCCTCTCTAACTTCAAAATTTTTTGATTCAATGTTATCCGTTCTCACGTAGTTTTTGTTTCTCCTATAGAGGCTCATAACAGCGTTTCTTCGTTTTGCGTTCATTTTCCGTTTTTCTAGACATTCTTTAACTACTTTAAGGGTACCTTGTCGAATGCTTGCTCTATATCAATTCAGAGGCATGTATATTCTCTTCCCGTATTGTTATGCCTTTTCTATTAGTTGTTTGATTGTAAAAATGTAGTCTTGGATGCTCCTGCCTTTCCTAAACCCACTTTGGGTTTGGTCCATTTGTGGTTCGATTATTTTCCTTAGATGTTGTTCCAATATACTTTCGTAGACTTTCGACGCTATGCTTAGCAGCGTGATTCCCCAGTAATTACTGCTACTGTAGAATTATGCCTACTTCCCAATCTTCTGGTATTTTATCTTCCTTCATTGCTTTGTTGCATATTTCTGTTAACATTTTTATTCCGCAGTTCCCCATATTTTTCAGCATTTCCCCCACAATGCGGTCGTGTCCGGCAGCTTTACCTTTCTTCAGCTTTCTAATAGCCCTTTCCACCTCTATTTCTTCTACTTCTGGTTAAGCATTTTCTTCTTTGTGGCTCACCTCTCGGTCTTCTTACCTGTTGTTTTCTTCTGGGCATAGTAGCTTTTGGAAATAGTTTCTCCAACACTCCATTATTTTCTGTTCTTCCATCACTAATACTCCTTTTTCATTTTTAATTTGTTTAATTTTCTGTTGTGTTTTCTGTTGCTTGTTTTCTGTACGTATATGTTTAAGTACTTTATAGAATAATTTTACATTAGCGTGTTAGTCTTCTTCCATTTTCGTTCTAAATTTTTTACAGTCTCTCTTTTTTTGCTTCCTTGACCAATTCCTTCACTTTGTTTCTTTGTGTTTTATATTCTTCGTATCTTTCTGCTGTACCTTTTTGTAAATAGAGTTTCCACTTATGTTTCTTTTCCTTTACTTCATTCTTGATTTCATCGTTTCACCAGGATGATTGTTTCCTATTGCTGCTTATCTTTATTGTGTCGCAAACGTCTTTGGCTGTGTTCAGTGGTGTTGTTTTAAAAATAAAAGTTTGTTCACAGGTTAGGCCCGTGGTACGCACTACACCTTGTTTTTCTTTAACTGTGTCTTGAAACTTTAGGGTTCTATGTTTATCAACCAATTTATATATTCTAAGTGATTATTTTGTCGGTTTGGCTAACGTATTTTTCTGTTCCTTTTTCTGGGATTCTTTGTTGTCTACCTGTCCTATTAGTGTTTTTGCAATTCGTAGTTAGTGATCGCTATCTATTTCGTGTGCCCTTTTGACCCGCACATCTACTATGTCCTGCCTGTTATTCCGGTTTATTAACACATAATAAATAATGGACTTCTCATTCCTGATTTTGGTTACTCTGGTGTACATATGTACCTCTTTGTGTCGGTAGAACGTATTTGTTACTATCAGATCATTCTGTGTGCAGAAATCTATTATCCTCTTCCCATTGTTGTTTTTCTTTACTTTTTCGCCGTATTTTCCTATGACAGTTTCAGTTTCATTTTGCTCTGGTACCTACTCTTCCGTTTAGGTTCCCTAGTATGATCACTCTTCCCTTTAGACTTTCTACTATATCACTTACTTCATCCCAGAATTTATCCTTCGTCTCCTTTCTCTCAATTTAGTCCGGTCCATACAATATTAATATATTCACTCTTTCTTTGGAGCCTATTTCCATTTCTATTTCCACTGCTCTTTCTGAAATGGGTTGCCAATTTTTTAAATACTTTCTTGTGCTCTTCTCAATTATATATCCCACCTCAGCTTGTGCGTATTCTTCTGGTCTCATACCACTGTATAGCATTAAGTGCCCGTTTTGTAGTTCTTCGCTCTTGCATCCTTTCTTCTATATAATATTTTTAAAATAAAATCTCATTATTTGGAGTATTTGATGAAATTAAGTTTCATACTTTTCTAGTTTATTAATAGTAGTTGCGTCAAGCAAAAATTATCTATTATTAATAACATGTTCATAGTAATTTTTATATTATTAAGTAAACATTAAACATGAAATTAAATAAGTGTATGATGTTAAAGACAAAAACTCCTTTAGAAGGTGAACCTAATTCCCTTAATTTTGGTATACAACTGAGTAACTATGTAATCGTAAGACGAAGGTTGGGGAAACATACAGTTTGGTAGACTTTTTTCCTAGTGTGGTTAGCAATCTTAGCAGCAGAAACAAATCGACGTGAACTAAATAACAGAAAATATGTATCAGGTACACATAATTAAAACTGACAACCTAAAACGAATGCCTTTTATATGGCCCGTTTTGCATGTGACAAGTTTAACTTTGGTCTAATAAATCTTATAAAGGATCTTATTTTGTTTAGGAGACTACGTGTCTGGTGGAATGTGGGTGCGTTCGGTGGCACACCTGTATAATGTAGAGTTGGTCAAATACACAGGTACCTGCATAGCTTCGAAGGTCAGACATTCAACAACTTTATAGGTCTAAAGTTAGCTACGTTCTCTTCTGTTCAATTGTATGCAACGTAGATACTGCAGTTATTACCTGTTGGCTATTTGATATACAACCTGTCTAACTTCTTGACGTTTATGGAGTTTACAGTTGGACAAGTGGAGTTTAATAGGAGCTGGAGCGTAGGCAGTTGGAAGTCCTTAGGGCCTAAAAGATACAGTATAAAATAATTTTTAATATAGTTTTATGTTTGGTTTGAACTGAAAAGGTCATATATTACACGCACAGAAAAGCAAAATTGTTCGATAGAACATTAGAATTCAATTTACTTTGTATGCAAATTATTCAGGTTAATTTCATTGATGACAAAGCCAATAGTGACTTATTATGGACTATGTTTATTAAAGCAAGTCGATTCTGGTTTTTAATACGTTTATTGTTGTCTGCAGCGTCAAATTTCTATGTATTAATTGTTGCTTGCCTCAATTCGTTGAAAATTACATTAATTAATAAGTAAATATAATAGATATATAAACTGTTGATATTATTAATATTAGATTTATCAAACTGTTTAAATCATGTTGCAATCTTTTACGACTATGAGGAAGCCTTTCTCTTGGATGTTCGTAGAATAAAGAATGTCTTGAAAAAGTATTTTTCTTTATGGTAGATATCTAAAGGTTATTATACACGATCACGAGTATGTTAGATCCGATTGAATTTCAGCGCTTATTTGTGTATAAAAGTTTATAAGAATGTATTTCGCTTTTTAGAGAATTGTATCATATGAGAGGGGAATATTCAAACATACATTTTTAAAAATTTAATCAGTAATTAGTTTACAGTTGTAGTCCCTTATAGCCAATACCTATTATAACGGGCATCCACTTATAATGAATAAGTTCTTAGATACCGGCAGAAATGTATTGAAATGCCTGTAAATAAATACGTTTACAACGAATCCCTCTAGGACGAACATCCGGTTTTAACGAACAACTTTTTAAGTCCTCGCAAGTAATTACGTGCTAAGAATGACGTCTACAACAAACATTTTAAATCATTTTTTGTTCATATATATTTCAAAAAAAAATTGATAATGCTACCTGCAACGGTCAGCGAAACGTCAGCAACAATTAATTCCACGACGATGAGGTCTAAGCCAGAAGAGATGACTTCACGTTGAATCCATTTTTCAGATCTTCTTCTCTAGTAGTCCTCCATGGCGAATGCCTGACGCTCTATCTCGTAGCCAGGCTTTGACTATTATAGTCATAAATCTGCAAAGCGTTACAGAAAGAAATTCTTTGTACACATATAGTTTAATAAAATTTCTTTATGTAAGGCACTGCAGATTTATGACTATATAGTCAAAACCTGGCTACGAGATAGAGCGTCAGCCATTCGGCATGGAGAACTACTACTATATGAATTAAACGAATTTGAAGAAGAAGCAATCTAGCAATTGCGGAATGCTTGATGATGAACAGTATTCTAATAATCAGCGAAGCTGCCTCCGACGCCGACGCCTACAATTTAATTACACTTATTACTTAAGATTTATGTATATCATAAAATCTCAGTAATTAAAAATAGGCAGCCGTGGGCTAGATGTTAGCGCATTCGACGTCTACGCTGAAGGTCCTGGGTTCAATTCCCAGTACCGGAACATCGGATTTTTAACGGCCGTTCTGCCTCGCAAGGCAATGGGAAACCAGCGAGGTATTCTGCCTAATAAATCTTCTCTAGTGCAGAAGTGTTTACACTTCCCGTGGTTCGGAGTCCACGTTAAGCTGTAGGTCCTCTTTGTCTGTTGTTATGTTCATTTGATTGTGCCACTTAAAATGAATTAAAGTCATATTTTAATTGCCGCTACATAGGAATCAAAATTCTATTATAATTGCCATTTTAAGTCGATCACTATATTATTTTCTTTTGACATTTAGTTGTTTCTAGGGATTCTGTGTTGTTATAATTCCCGGTAGTCGCACGTGATATTTCGTTTCAGAAGTGTTGCACCATTCTTCGCAATGTGGTGTAATCTTTTTGAGCAATGCAGGTTCGCGTTGCGTTTCCTCGGCAGTCGGACTGAACACCTTCTTCGGCTCCGCCGCTGACGATAAGCGCCGTAAATCAAGTACTGCAGGAGCGGCTTGGGTTTTCGATGGGTGTCCATTGCGTGAATTTAGTAACGCTGTTTTCACCGTGGGGTGAACAGAACCAACGAGAAGTGTCGGATTTGAAGAAACACGCTGGAATTTTATCCCTGGAAAGGCAATTTATTGTGAATTTGCCGATCGCCCCTGGCGGATTAATATCGAGCACATTTCCTATCCCTCTTGTATTGCCGCTATTGAAGTTTTGGCCCTTAACGTTGACTCCATTCGATAAAGTCTTCAGGGGCGTGACCATGAATTTTCCTGCTTCTTAAGAACACAAGAACACCTCAAAATTGTGCCTGCCGCTCTCGACTCCATTCACCGAAAGTCAAGGTAAAAGAACTAGTTTCTTGCGTTGTGAAAAAAAACCGCGACCTTCAGTCGTCGATGATCATTTCCTTTTCGTGTTAATTTCTTTTCTTGTGAACTCAGACGCCACTGGCAACGTAGACTTGTTTGAAGAATTTAAACGCCGTAAGCCAGGGGCGGCGAGCCTCTTGAACGTTCAATTTAACCGTTTGTAGTATTGAACTATAATATCACCATTTGCTGTCTTTCTTTTTGTATCGTCATTTATTTTCAATCGTTTAATTATATGTGTTTTGAAATTTATTCCATCTTTTATTGTTGTATATTTTGTATTTGTGTGTGCATGAACTTTGCAAGCTTTATAAACAAGAGGGAGGCGCAATAAAAGTGAATCCGATTCCCGTAAGTTGCTGACTTCTAGGCCTTCCACGAGAACTTGCAATTAGCTGTAATTTGGAAGGTGGCGCCCGTTAATTTTCGACATACCCTGTACACAACTAGGAAGATTTCCTCCTGTAAGCGGTCTCCGTGAACCTCCCCTACTCCTCTGAGCTAAGCTGTAGGCCTTTTTCCACCTATCCTGTTGCGAGTCGACGAAAAAGCTCGTTTGGCCCGTAACACTGTGGCACTCCAAACGCACAAGACAGGCGTAGGAGAGAAGATCGCCACATCTCGTAAGAGGTAAAGCATTCGAAGAAGAATTAAAAATAAAATTACTTTGCTAAGCGGTACAAGTTTGAATAGATTTGAAGATTCAAGCTTCCACGGCTTGTGTCTAACGAAGTCATCTCTTCGGGCTTAGACTGCATCGTCGGGGAATTGTTTGTTGCTGACGTTTCGCTAACCATTGCAGGTAGCATTGCGTTTTGATAATGCTACCTGCAACGGTTAGCAAAACGTCAGCAACAATTAATTCCACGACAATGAGGTCTAACTCAGAACAGATGCCTTCACTTTGAATCCATTTTTCAGGTTTTCTTAGTGTTTAAGTTAATGAGACGTACCTATTATACTTCTTGTCGTTACAACTTTCCTTTCTTTTACAACATCTACTTTTTAAGCGGGCCTGGTACAGGTCTGAATTTTAGTGCTTCAAATTTCGAAAGTTCAGGAACATTTAATGTTGACATCAGCATTTTTTGAATCTCAAGTAGGAACCACCAAAAGTGGCTTTAGATATCTAGCGTTGAAAACAAACAATAGAAAATTTTTTTTATTATGGAGCTTTCACAGGCAAGGCTAAGCTAGCTTGTGAAGCGCACAACAGGGCCCGACTCTGCGGATTACCGTCTTGGTGTGCCTGGTGTGTGGTATATTTTTTTGCTGTTAATGATCTTATTATTCCTTTCTGCGATCGTAAGACGAGGAGTGCCATTAATTTGGCCCCCATGACAAATGGAGACCGGGACCCAGTACCGATTACCTAGGGAATTACAAAAATGTCTGACTCTAGAGTGATTCGAACCAGGAAGCGTTTGGACTAATATATCCAAAGCTTGGCTCTCTTACTACTGAGCCACCCCACTCCGCAATTAAAAATATAAAACGGAAAAATTAAGCACACAACGTAATATTACTGACTACTTTAAAAATCCAAAATAGTAGTTTTATTTATTGCATACATATGTACATATGCATGTATATAATAGGTATGTATATGTACGTGTACTATGCATTTAAAGAATACACTGTTGTTTATAACGACCTTCGGCTATAACGAACAACAAGTCCCTTACATTTCGTTATAAAGGACTTCAGCTGTATTATATTTTTTTAAATGTATTATTTGATATTCTTGCAAAGAGACATAAGCCACTAGATCAGCAAGTAAAACTTCTTAATGATATACAGGGTGTTAATACTAAGTCGTTACACCCGAAAATGGTAGTTAGAACTCATTAAAACAAACAACTTTTCTTAGTTCGAATTTTTGATTTGGTGCCCCGGTTCGTAGTTATTGGAGTTCTTTTGTTTTTCCAAAAATCGTCATAACTCCCTTATTTTAAGGATTATTAAAAAAAAACAACAATATTCAAAACTAGCTTGTGGCTCTCTAAAACATTTGCATTTACAATTATTTTTTATTTTCTCAAATAACAAAATGGCGATCGATCAAAAACTTCAAAATAAGATTTTTTGAAAGTCAAACATTTATAAAATCCCTATACTATCTAGTACAACATTTGTCCTAAAAATTTTTTTCAATCTATCCAAAAAACGGTCTTTATTCATTTACTTGAATTACAGATAATTATTAACAAACTGAAAAAAAAAACATTTAAATCGAAGTAGCTTCCCGCCATTGAATAATGAAACAAAAGAAGATTAGATTTGACAAGTACACTATTTATAATACATTTTCAAAATGGTCACCATTCGCAGCAAAACAAGCCCGGCAGCGTTTTTTCATGTAGAGACCTTCGCAAGGACTGCCTACTTCTCGTTTATATCTTCTGCTGCAGCCACGATTTTAGCCACTAGTTCTAACTCTGTGTTTATCTGTGTCTCGTATACAGAGGTCTTCATCTGACCCCAGAAAAAAAAGTCTAGTGGAGTTAGATCGGGACTTCGGACTGGCCACGCAACAGGACATCTCCTCCCAATCCACTTATTTGGGTATTCTCGATTTAGCAATGTGGTTATTTCTGGTGTTGTGTGAGCCGGTGCCCCATCATGCTGAAACCAAAGTCTGCGTCTAATGTTTAATGGCAAGTCCTCAAGAAGCTCCGGTAGCACAGTATCTAAGAAAATAAAATAATTTTCCCCATTCGAGCGATTTGGGAGAAGGTAAGGCCCGATTACATGCTCTAATACGATTCCGACCAATGCATTTACAGCAAAACGTTGTTGATGTGCACGAATAAATGGTGCGTGGGGATTCTCTTCAGCCCACAGGTGCTTATTTTTAGAGTTAAATACCCCGTCCCTTGTGAAGCAAGCTTCGTCCGTAAACAAAATAGATTTTTCAAAATCCCTTTGAAGATTACAACGTTGAAGAAACCAACCACAGAACAACAGTCTTGGCTGTAAGTCGTCAGGTCCCGAAGCTTGCACTTTTTGTCTAGAGTACGGGTAAAGGCCCTGCTCCTTCAGAACTTGCCAAACAGTCAGATTTACATTTAATCTGTTAGCTATTACCCTTGTGCTCTTCGATGGATCATCTTCAATAATATCAAGTACAGCCTCTTCAAATGCAGGGGTTCGACGTAATCTGTTGGGGTTTCCATCAATTGTTGCGTAAAAACAACCAGTCTCTGACAAACGTCTACAAATTTTTCTGAATAGTTGGCTACTTGGTTGTTGACGATTTGGGTATCTTCTCCGGTAGATTCATCGAGCTTCCTGTGCATTACGCCTTGCCTCCCCAAAAACCAAAAGCATATTAAGAAGTTCAACGTTTTGATAATAATTCATTTTTACGTACAAATTATGCAAAATACGCACACTAATGATTAATTTCTTTTTCTGGGGTCAGATGAAGACCTCTGTATACGAGACACAGATGAGCACAGAGTTAGAACTAGTGGCTAGAATCGTGGCTGCAGCAGAAGGTATAAAAGAGAAGCAGGCAGTCCTTGTGAAGGTCTCTACATTAAAAAACGCTGCCGGGCTTGTTTTGCTGCGAATGGTGACCATTTTGAAAATGTATTATAAATAGTGTACTTGTCAAATCTAATTTTGTTTCATTATTCAATGGCGCGAAGCTACTTCGATTTCAATGTTTTTTTTTCAGTTTGTTAATAATTATCTGTAATTCAAGTAAATAAATAAAGACCGTTTTTTGGATAGATTGAAAAAAATTTTTAGGACAAATGTTGTACTAGATAGTATAGGGATTTTATAAATGTTTGACTTTCAAAGTGGTTATCAAAAAATCTTATTTTGAAGTTTTTGACCGATCGCCATTTTGTTATTTGAGAAAATAAAAAATAATTGTAAATGCAAATGTTTTAGAGAGCCGCAAGCTAGTTTTGAATATTTTTGTTTTTTTTAATAATCCTTAAAATAAGGGAGTTATGACGATTTTTGGAAAAACAAAAGAACTCCAATAACTACCAAATCCAAATCAAAAATTCGAACTAAGAAAAGTTGTTCGTTTTAATGAGTTCTAACTACCATTTTCGGGTGTAACGACTTAGTATTAACACCCTGTATATATTGTATTAAAAATCTTGTGCTGCAACCCAGCACACACAATTCCCCAATCCGGTTGGCAACAGCGGGGCCTTAACCCTTAACCGGTCAAGCTATCTTACTAACTGTACCGGACAAGGTGTGTCTACTAGGCACACTATTTTTTACAGTAGGTATATATGCTGAAGTTCAACATTTTAAATGTATGTTTTATTTATCTGTATTAAATATAAGCCTTGTATGCTTCCGGTTTTACATAACAAACAATTAAAGCAACATATGGAAATACAGTTTTATTAAATTTTATGAGTAACTACATTTTGGCACTGTAAATAATAGAAATTAGGCACAATTATGTCAAATTTTCTTTGCACAGCTATGTTCTCCACACACATTTTGTTTACATTTGCCGCAAGTTGGCTTTTGATTTCTACTTTTCTTAGCTGGACAAATGTAACAGCGCTTGCGTTTCCCTGTTTGGTTTACTAGTGAAGTCTGAGCTTCAGTATTGCCTGAAAACTGTGTAATGCGTTGCAGGTTGGGCTCCTGTAAGCCCTTTCGAGGTCTTCGTCTGATTTGTGGAGTCACTAATTCTTCCCCTAATTCCCGCAGAAAAATGCGTCTTATTTAGCATGTTCTTTTATTCCACTGTGGATGTAAATTCCTCCACAAAACATAAGCAGCAACACCACCAACATCTACTGCATTCCTAAAAAAATTTGCACATGTATTCGTGCGCTAATTGGTCACGTGAATTGACACCACCCTTTCGTATCGTTACAAGTTAATATTATTTCTGGTTTGTTCTTCTCCTCCGAAATGTCAGCCGATTGATACACTGTTGAGTTGAGGAACATACGACACAAGACTAACTTTTTTGTAAAGCCAAAGATGGAGGACCTTTCTGGTCTTGCTTTATTGGGTAGGAACTTTGGTGGTGTGTATGTTTTGTTCTTTTTTAGCGTTCCTACAATGGTAAGACCATTATCTGAGCTTCTCTGCTAAAGTGAAGTTCGTGAAGAAGTTGTCACAAGTAACATTGCGGTAGGTCCTGTGACATGACTCTGTCAGTGTTTCTCCAACGGTGCTTCCTAGCTCAATTACCCTTTAGTTTCCCTCTTTTCCAAGGTACGGTATTCCCTTCAAAGGATAAAATGTCTTCGAATCACACAGCCACCATACCATACCATATATTTACGAACAACTAAAACGCGTCAATAGGTTCTTCAATCAATTTTCCAGAAGGGAGGCACAGTTTACTGCGGACTTTACAATATTCCCCTTGCGGGTACGACCATCAATATCATGCGGTTTTGATAACCACACCGTCCCATCTTTTTCCAAAAAAGAACCTGAGGCTGTACCTACTGGTTCTACCTCATTATGTGAATTTTCCGACATATCCTGAACATCATCTACTTCAGATGCTTCAGAAAGTACTTCTTCCTCAGAATCAGAATTGAAATCCTCTTCGTAACTTTCGTTTAGAAATTATTTTTCGTCGAAGTCCGACAAATTGTCAACATTGTAGAAACACAGCTGATTAGTGAGACACAAAAGGGTGCCAAAAGCATAGTAACAATTGACATTCTGCAACATATGCCTGACAGACACAACTGACCGGTTGTGTAACAAAAAAGTTTAATATTTTTTTTAAAGGATCTAAAGAGAAAAAATTTATCAACAAAACCAAAAACGTACGTAATATACAGTAGTGAAGGATAAATAAAATACCCAAGGCCCAATAATTTTTCTGCGAAAAAATAGATCCTAAAAACCATCAGGATGTGCCTGTCAGGCACACCTTGACCAGTTAAGGGTTAAGGCCGAAAGCGTCTCCGTTCGTATTCGACTGTTAGCTGTAGGCACCCGCTCTTCTACTCTAACGCTGAAGAGAAACCCGTAACAGAAAACAGACCAGTGCCCAGCAGTAAGACGAAGAGGTTGAATACGAAGACTTAAACTTCCCTTAAAATTTCCTACATCGAAAAGACTGGTCCAATAGCACTACGTAATTAAAAGCTTTTTACATACATCTTACGGGGAATCCTCAATAGTTTTTAAAACAATTATGCTACGATTCCTTTGTTACATATAATATATAACTTTTCTCAAGAGTCGTGATTATAAGTTAGACTATAACAAATGACAAAAAAGAAAAAGGAAAAACCTCTAAATAGTCGTAAAGGTTGTTTTCGTAATCTTAATATGTACGTATATGTCCTTCCTATGAGTAACTGACACGTAATTAAATATATAAAAAACTATTTTATACTCTAGTTGAGGTTATTAATAATAAGTAAACCAAATGTTCTACACAAAACAATTTGGCTGATTTCATATACCTTGTGGAAATTAACTAGCGGATAAATTCGTTAAATCCGTTAAGATTTGTGATACAAGAAAATCTAAAAGAGGTATAGCGATTTAAATTCCAGTACATATGAAAGAAACATTTTTTAATTTTCCATCATCTTTTGAGAAAGGTATGATGTGATCAATACTTTTTTTAAATGATAGCCTATATTTTTTTTGCTTTTATGCCGGTAGTTTTTAATCTGTTTTCAACGTTATAAAATTTTGAATAGGCTACATAAGAAAAAAAAATAGAGGAAAACAACAAGTTTGAAGTAGTAAACATAAATGAAAATAACAGTAATCCTAGTTAGGGGGGTTTAAAAACTGTTTTGGCGTTGCAAGCGAAGAAATTGTAAATATCACAATAAAACATAAGTGTGTATTGTGATTACCTGTGGATAGTACAAGTATTTACATGTATTAACAACATTATTTCATCAAAACAACATCGCTGATCGAGAAACAAGGAATTTAAGTGTTAATGATGATTGGGTATGGCAATCGAGTTAGAACTCATCAAGAAGTATGTCGACTCTTCAGAACAAATAACCTGATCAGCAAATAAGCCAACTCACAGTAAGCAGAATAGGAATTAAAGTTAGAGAACACGGTATTGTTAAGGATCTTAGAAAAACTAAAAACTGGCCGCCCTGGGACAACATTAGCCGAAGGTATGCGGCTTGATATTTTGCTAGAAAGTTAAGATAATCCGCATTCAACTAGTCAAAACATCGCTTTAGACCACAACCTGAGCCATACTTTGGTAAAGAAATTTTAAAAAATGCGGACATTTCATCCTTATAAGGTAAAATTGGTCCATGAGTTAGTAGGGACTGACTTTGATCTTAAACAAGAAATCTGTGAATAAATGATGAGAATGTTCGCTGTTCGTGATCTACAGTTCTCCGACATATAATATTTTAGGATGAAGCAAGTTTTCTTTGCATGGAACTGTCCATAGACAGAATTGTCGATATTGCTCTAGGGAAAATCCCCACTGGATGCAGGAAGCGTATACCCCATATCCCCAAACACTCAACGTAAGTACAAGAATGATCGGTAACAGAATTTTAAGACCATTCTTTTGCGACGCTACTTTAACTGAGGAAAGATACTACTTAAACTTTGAATTAGTACTTGCATTAGAAATATTATTTCCGAATTTCCTGACGTACCAAACAATAATATTTCGCTGCAACAGGATGGTGCTCCGCCATACTACGCAGGTAATGTGCGGCGTTATTTGGAGGAAGTGTTCCCAGGAAGATGGATAGGAAGAAAAGATGCTATGGAATGGCCGGTTAGGTGCCCTGATCTAAAGAAATGAATTCGATATGAGTGTAGGTTAATAACGCCTGAAACTCATCAAAACGTTATGAGCCTCTTGGGTATTGTCAGCTGCTACAGGGCGCCAGTTTGAACATGTAGTGTAGTTCCTCCGCTTGTCAACGTCAAAATAATTTTGTGTTTGTTTTAAACTCCACCAACTAGGATTACTGTTAATTTCATTCATGCTTACTATTTGAATTTCAAGGTCATTTTTCTTTTTTTTATGTAACCTATTAAAAATTTTATACTGTTGAAAACAAATTAAATACTACCGAAATAAAAATTAATAAATACAGGTTGTCATTTAAAAAAATTTGGTAACGTCATAACTTTTTGAAAAGTTACAACCCTTTTACATTTTTCTCTAGCACAAATCTTAATGGATTTAACGAATTTATCCTCTACTTAATTTTCACACTATACAGGGTGTCTCAGAAAGAATGGGCCAGCGTTTAACCATAGATTCTTTAGTTAAAAATAAACCGATTAAACCTAATATACCTTAGTACAAAAGTCCTTCCTTAAGAAGTTATAGGGCCTTAAAGTTCAATTTTTTATTTTTTCTTTTTATTGTAATTTCCACAAATCTAAAGATATTTCTTTGAAATTTGGTACACGTACTTACTATTATGCAATACAGTGACAGAATTACTTTCATTAAGCAGACTTGACCGCAAGAGGGACTTAACCTACCACTGAAATTTTATTTTAGCTCTAACTTTGTCATTAGTAGAACGTTTTAAAATTTTATGTTATTTTCAGAAAGAGCATTAAAAAATACAAAAATAAGGTACTCTTAGTTCATACGCGTAGAGGCAACCGTTTGCCTTAAAATGCTGGTCCCATGTTTTGGGTTGTCGTTACGACGTGCAATTATCAGCTAGCTATGATCATAAAAACAATGGGTAGTGCTTGTGACCTACAGTGAAGAACAATGCGAAGTCAATTAAATACTTTGGTGTTGTAAAAATAGTATTTTTAATTTCTGTTTCATTTACGAAAATGCCGAATCCATAGCAGCCGCAGCAGAAACACTACGGGCCTCAATAGAAATCCACTACGAGGACGGTCCAACCTCCATCCACACTCCGGGAGACACCAACCAACCACTCCAACTGATAAGAATAGCGTATAGGGCGACAGGAAATGGCTCCAGAAACCATTATGACAGTATCACAGCTATAGAAGCCAGGGACACTAGTGGCAGTAGGAACGGACCGCCCAATCTGAACATGCTCGATCACAGACTGGAGGAACAACTGGAAGCACTACCTCCCGGACGATACGAGCTGTCAATCCCAACCCAGATAGCAGGCAGCATAGAATTACCACAGAACTCCGAAGAACCAAAAATCGCAACATGGAATGTGAGTGGGGCGAGAAAACTGAACAAACGGCAACTAATTGACGAAGCACTCCGAACGAGAGCGGTCGATATTGCGAGTCTGCAGGAAACATATCTAACTACTGGAGCAGCGGAGACAACCAATTACACCTGGCACCTAAGTGGGGGGAAACGAGACTCAACGAGGAGGGGAGTAGCGATACTAGTCAGAAAAGGCAGCCATAGACGAAACTTACAGGGATTCCAACCAATCACAGAAAATCTTTGCATAGCGGCGGTAGAACTGGAGGCCCTCACCGTAAAGGTCATCGGAGTACACGTACCGTCCGACACCAGAATGGCCGGGGTGATGGCAGAACTATATGACCTCCTGAGGGACTCCACGAAGAGGGTACCTACAATACTAGCCGGCGACTTCAATGCACATATCGGCAAAGAGGACCTCACAGAAGAGGACAGGAAGCTGATTGGTCCCAAACTCCATCACCAAAGAAGTAATGACAATGGCCAAGCGCTGAAGGACTTCGCTCATTTATTCCAACTACATATACAGAACACTTGGAGCAGGTCGGACTCAGTCCGCACCACCTGGAGAAACTCAGGAACCGAAGCACAATTAGATCATGTCCTGGCCAAACGTGAAAAACACACGAAACTTTACCGTATCGGAGCGGAATGGGTAAAGGAGGTGAGAACGGACCACAAGCTAGTGACAGCGGTCCTGAAGGTGAACAAAGAGGCCACGAAAACCGCAACACCCAGAGACAAGGACGTGACACCGAAAGCGAATACCAAATGGAACATCCATTTATTGGGACATGCGGACATTAGAGAGGCATATCAACAACGGGTCCAGGATGAAACCAGAATGCACCAGCCCAATTCGTGGACAACAATAACGGACACACTAATCACAGCCGCACGGCAAAGCTTAAACAGACCGTCTTCACCACTGACCCCCAGAAGACGAAGGGCCTTCGCACGGCACCAACAAGCACAATTTCGCTATAACAGGAACAAGAACCCTCAGTTACAGAACGCGCTAAGGCAAGCAACTTTTAACAAACGACAGGCCCAAGCCCAACACGACGCAGAAAAGTGTGAACACTTCTTCCGGAATATCAACCAATATCCACCGGAACTCAGGTTACGACATACATACAAATATATGAAGAAAGCACGGAGAGCCAACACAACAACACGAAGAGGATACATACCTATGCTACACTGGGAAAATGACATGAAGACATCCGGAATAACACAGCAACAAATAACAGAAACGGACCACTGGCCACTGGGGCAGCCGCCAACCACAGAGGACATCACGAAAATAATACTATGGCTGAAAAGAAGTAAGGCGCCAGGAGTAGATCAGATACAAGTGGAACTGCTACAAGCTGCACCAACCACCTTTCTAGCAATAGTATGCAAAACGATACAGGACATATGGGTACGGAACGAAGTGCCAACGGAAT